>JAREIS010001364.1:0-22397 GCA_030060385.1 Muscicapa striata striata
AAGCTGTCTTTGAAATAGTAAGTAACCAGACAGTTACAGCTCTTGACCTTCTTGCTGATCAATCTACTCAGATGAGGAATGCAATATTTCAACACCGGATGGTATTAGATTATTTATTAGCAGAAGAAGGGGTGTGTGTGGCAAATTAAATGACTCAAACTGCTGTTTGCAAATAGATGACAATGGAAAGGTGGTGAAACAAATAACAAAAGAAATAAGAAAGTTGTCTCATGTACCGGTCCAAACATGGAAAGGATTGGAATGGGACATGTTTTCGTGGTTACCTGCTGGACTGTGGGTTAAACAACTGCTTTTTTTCCTCTTATGTGCTGTAGCAACTCTAATCCTTTTACCATGCATGATCCCTTGCTTAGTACAACTTATTCAACATGTGATCAAAGGGATGCAGGTAATAGCCATGCCTACTGATCCAGAAATGGCTACTAAAGGACAGAAATTGATGTCACTACAAATAATTGCAAAACCAAAAAAGACACAGGAACAAGAAATTAAGTCAATGATAGCTAAAGTTCGTAAAGACAATTGTTAAAAATAAAAGAGGAGGGATTGAGAAGAATGTAGAATTTGTCTTTACAAACAAGTTGTAGATTACTGGTAGAAACAATTAGCACCTAGAGATAAAAGAAACAATGGAGGGATTACATTGATTGATGAATGGAAAAAGAGATTTCCCTTCACAAACAAACTGTAGGTCTGCTAATAAATGAAATTGGGTTACTGAAGATAAAGAAGCAATGGGGGGGAAATTATGAATTCTATAAGAATTAAAAATTAAAAGGAAGGGTTATACATTAGAGGGGAATCTTAGGCGTTCCGGGAAGTCTGTGCCTCTCAAGTACCTCAGCCTATGGGGAAAGAGAGAGGGAAAAGTGGCCGGGAAATTAGGATAAAAGGAGGCTGCGTCCTCCAAAAATCCGAGAGATCCCAGGGGAATGCCCCATGGCCTCTCCCTTTATTCGAATAAAGCAGAAAGGACTCCTCGGTCTCCTTTTTGGACATAAACCTCTGGTGTTTGTGGATTAATTTTCCTTACAAAATTATTTCTGTTGCACATCCTGGCAAGAATCAAGTAACATCTTGACTTTTTAACACTAAAATATCAAGTAAAAAGCATATTAGAAGGAGGCTACATGTGAGTCATCCAATGGCTGCTCTGGAATTGTAGCATTGGTTTCAGGCAGCCAGGAGAGGAGCTTTGGAAATGCAAATTAAAACTGCTGGGGGAAAAAGTAAAAAGTACTCATTTATCATTTGAATTACATGATTAGAAGCTGTCCTCGAAATAATAATCAACCAGACAAATTCAGCCCCTGACCTTCCTGCAAACCCAACCACACCACGGAAGAAGGTAACATTTGTGGAAAATGAAATTACTGAAACTGATATTTACAAATCGATTATAACTGTAAAGTGCTGAAACAGATAACAACGGAAATAAGAAAGGGACTCATATTTCTGTCCAAATGTAGAAAGGATGGGAATGAAACATGTTTTCGTGGTTCCCTGGCAGACCATGGGTTAAACGAATGCTGTTCCTCCTCTGATGTGCTGCAGCAACTCTCATCTTTTTCCCATTCAGGACACCTTGCTGAGTGCAGCTCATTCAGCAGGTGAGCAAGGGGATGCAGGTGGCAGCCAGGCCTCCTGATCCAGAAATGGCTACAAAAGGACAGGCAGTGAGGGCACTGAGAATAATCCTAAACCAAAGACCCAGGAAAATGGAATTGAGCCAATGGTAATTAAAAGATTGTAGAGTCAATTCTTGAAGAAATGAGTAGAGGACAGAGTGAAATAATTAAGATTAATATCGTAGCGGGGGTGCATATTAAAAGGGACATGCAGAAAGCGGATCAGGAAATCTGAACCTTCCAAATACCTCAGCCAGTGGAAAAAGGGAGAGGGAGATGCAGACGAGAAAATGAGGATAAAAAGGAGGCGGCGTTTTAGAGACCGCATGGCAAATGCCGCAAGGCCTCTCTCTTTGTTCATCAATAAAGTCATTTTTACAGGACTCCTCTGTCTCCTTTGGGAACACAAACCTCTGGCCACATGAATTTTCCCGCACAGCCCCCGGCACAGGGCAGCCACCTCTGTTCTACCCACAGGAACCGGGACGAGCCAGCGCTGCTCCGGCAGCGGCTCCTGCCCAGCCCCAGCGGGAAGGAGACCGTGGGCAGCCGCTCCCGCAGTGCCCTCAGCCCAGGGGGAACACGGGCCGGGCACGGCACAACGAACCCGCCAGAGCCCCCTGCCGCCCCCTCCGCCCGCAGCGAGCCCCGAGCCCCCGCAGAACCGAGTGCGGCTCCCACCTGCGCTGGGGCCGCCTCCGAGCTCCGCCGCCGCCGCCTCACCGGGCTCCGGCCGCTGCCGCCGCCTCCGGGCCCACACAGACGGTACCAAAATGGCGCCTTTGGCCCCGGGGCAGGGCTTGTCCCCGCTCTGCCCAATCATGGCACGAGAACCATGAGTGACGGCAGAATCAGCTAATCACAGCCAGGGGCGGGCTCTGCACACCTCACGCTCTCCCCTCCCTTTCCCCGAGTTCCGCCATTTTTCGAAACCTCGCCTGAGGAGCGGCTCCTGCGCTGGGCCCGGCCCGGGCATCGGGCCAAGGAACCGCTGCTGCCCTGAACCGGCGGGAGCTCGGGGTGAGCGGGAGCTGAGGGCGGTGGGAGCTGGGGTGAGTCCGGGATGGAGCCGGGACCCACCTGGAGCCCGGCAGGAGCCCGGGCTGGGCAAGGGATGTTTGAGAGAGGCCCCGGGGCGGGAAAATTCACGTCGGCAGAGTTTTTTATGCACAGAGGAGACAGAGGAGTCCTGTAACAGTGACTTAATTCGTGAACAAAAGGAGAGGCTTTGGGTATTTGCCATGCGGTCTCTAAAAGGCAGCCTTCTTTTTATCCTCATTTTCCCGGCTTCATCTCCCTCTCCCTTTGCCCACGGGCTGAGGTACTTGGCAGGTTCAGATTTCCCGACCCGCCTGCTGCATGTCCCTCTTAATATGCACCCCTCCTTTATTATAACATCTGATTTTCACGGCTCTGTTAAGTGTTTCTTCTCGAAGTTCAGGAACTGAGCCGGATCTTGGCTGAGCAGCAGTTCGTGTGAATAAGTAACATTTTCTGAAACTGATAGTTTCTGCCGTTACTTCCTTTTATAAAAATCCCTGGTCCTATCTCCAAGCACGTTAATCTTACTCTGTTCAAACCTTTTTCGAATTTTCTCAGTAATTGTCTTTACTAACTTTAATTACCATTGGCTCAATCTCTTTTCCTTACTTCTGTTTGTTTTTGGGATTATTCTCAGTGCCCTCACTGCCTGTCCTTTTGTAGCCATTTCTGGATCAGGAGGCCTGGCTGCCACCTGCATCCCCTTGCTCACCTGCTGAATGAGCTGCACTCAGCAAGGTGTCCTGAATGGGAAAAAGATGAGAGTTGCTGCAGCACATCAGAGGAGGAACAGCATTCGTTTAACCCATGGTCTGCCAGGAACCCCGAAAACCTGTCCCATTCCTAACCTTTTAACATTTGGACAGGAAAATGAGCTACTTACTTATTTCTTTACTTATCTGTTTCACCACTTTTCAGTTATCATCTATTTAAAAACAGCAGTTTGAGTCATTTATTTTCTGCAAATGTTGCCTTATACTTGGCATAACTTGGTCTAAATTGGTCGGCAAGATCATGAGCTGGATTTTCGTGATTGTTTATTATTTGAGGACATCTTGTAATCTAATCCTGTAATTCAGATGATAAATGGGTACTTTTCCCCAGCAGTGTTAATTTGCATTTCCAAAACTCCTCTCCTGGCTGCCTGAAATACATGCTCCACTTTCTGAGCAGCCATTTGATGACTCACATGTGGGCCACAACAATCTGCTTTTAACTTGATATCTTTAGTGTTATAGAGTCAAGGCATTACTTGATTCTTGCCAGTATATGTGACGGAAATAGTTTCACCCACACATATCCCAGGTGTGGAGAGAAAATAATTTCATGACTCGTGAGCTTTACTCGATTAACTGATTAAACTTTATACAGTCTGAATCCACTGAAGCCCATTAGTTTCATGTTTATTGCATCCAAGCTGTGTAGTTCTCACTATTTAGTTTCCTATTGCACTCGAATTTCTCCCTTTCTGATGTTAATTAGGTCCCCACTCCTGGGTTTCCTTCTCAGCCTTTCTCAGACAAGGTGTCTCCAGCTCTGCCCGGAGCTGTCTCTGAGGTGAGTGTTCCTTGATGTTTGCTAATGGTCCTTGATGTTTTGTTGATGGTTGTTATCTTTGTGGGGATCTTTTGGGCCATTCCCAGTCTGTTGAGATGTTAAACTCATCTCTGTGGAATGGTGCAATATCTCTTTAAAAAAAAACTTTAAAATTCCTTTTCCCAACGAAAAGGCGAACCAAGGCCGGGTTCAGAAATAAGATTTAAAAAAAAAAAAATTAGATTTTGTGTGTTTTGCAACAGTCGAATCCCAGACAGCCCAGTGTGTGAGTGCAGTTAAGAGCCAGAGTGGAATTGTGCCGTTGTATTTCCCAGCAGCTGTGGCAGTACAGGCACAGAAAGCAGAGAAGCTCCGGGACTGTGGCCACAGCCTGTTTGAAATATACATTCCTTATCTCTACCCCAACTAGGTGGCGAATTAGCAGGGTAAGGAATTCCAAACACCAGTTCCAAGGGAGATGATTGAATATCTGCCCTGGTTCTGGCTCTTATTCCTGCCAAAGCCAGTGGCAAAGCCATACCAGTGGCATCTTGGTTTCTGTCATCAGCTTCCCAAGGTGTTTCTTTATTTTCCCATTCATTCTTTCTACCTGACCTGAGCTTCCGGGGTTCCAGGGCTTGTGTTGGTCCCATTGTATTCCTAAAGCAGCCATAACCCCCTGAAGGATCTTTCCTGTAAAATGAGTTCCCCATCTGAGTCTGTTGCTTCCACAATCCCTTATCTTGGAAATACTTGTTTTAGAAATACCTTAGTAAGAGATCAGTGATTACTGAAGATATCAGAATTGCTTTTGCCCCCCTGTTAGCTGCCATGCTGTCCCCAGCAGATATCTGAGCCTTCCTGCTCAGGGCATTTCAGTGCCAGGCTCTTCCAAGCACACACAGCTCCGCCGGTTGAGCTGACCATGCAGGCGGTGACCTGCGCTTGGTCTAATTCCCTTTCCTTAATCAGAGCGTGTCTTGGAACTCTTTTCCCTTCTCCTGCCCTTGCAGACCCATCCATAAACACATTTTGTCCCTCAGGCCAGGCAATGTCTCATCAATCTCTCCTGTGCTGGCTCTGGAGCTCTGTCCCTTGAATGCAGCCATGGGTTTGTTCCCAGCCCCTGTGCAGGCTGTTCAAACAGGAGGCTGGGTTAAACCCTTCCCCTGTCCTCAATTCTAAATCCTCCTGTGCCACTGAACAAGTTTCATTCTGTAATAACGGAGCACTGCTCATCCATGTAGAGGCTCTTTAGGTTATCAAAGCTTTAATTTGGTGCCAGACTTGAACAACAGGAGATCCTCCTGCCTTCAGTTTTTGAGCCTCAGGTCCCATTAAAGCTGTGGCTGCACAATTCTGCAGACAGTGAGGCCACTCTGGCCCCTTGGTTGAACATTTTTGGTCAAGAATCCCTTTGGCATAGCTCTGTGTAACATCCACATTTTAAAAAGAGAGGTTCGTTTTCCTGGTAAATATTTAAAGTTTTAATAAAAGGCAATAAGAGACAAACAATAAAGCAAAAGGTTATACCAGCAGGATGCTTTGCCTTCAGCCAAGAGCACACCCTAACTCAGAAAGCATTTCCTTAAATGCATCAACCTCTTGCATATTCATCGGTCTTTTAGGCATTGTTCAAACACATTCCCCCCCAACCTGTAAACCACCATTTTTTCCTTCCCTGGAGGTCTGGTGTCCCATAATCCAAGAATGTGAAGGATTTCCTGATTATCTTTTCTTTTCTACCATTCTCTGAGTTAGTTACATGAACAAAAGCTTTTTACCTCACCATGTTGTAGTCCAAGAAAAATATATTTATCACACTACTATTTCTAAGTTTTGTTAATGGGAAAACTAAAAGAAACTGTATTAATACAGCAAGTTTTCCAACATTATACATGTAGCTTTCGTTTTAATATTTGCCAAAAGTCATAATATCTACTTTAACATGCATACAATTAAAATTTCTTTTGTGAGTCTGGAAGAGGCATGGATGGGGCAACAATCATTTTGGTTTTATTTCATTTTCTGAAGTTTTGCTGTTTCTTGAATCCATACAAGAACATTGAGGCTATCTGGATTTAAAAAATTATAAAATGTTCTGGCTCGAACAGAGAATCCTCAATCCAGGTCCTGCAAATCCTTATTAGTCCTCAGAATTGTCTCAGCTCCGTTTTATTGCTGGGTAACGTTACTTCTGAGATTCCCTGGTCCTTCTCTGGGTCAATTCAACGCAAACCTTCAGTCAATATATGTCCCAAATATTTAACCTTTTTCCCTCCTCTTTGCGCTTTGTTTTCCCCAAGTACTGGAAGATGCTTTTTAGCCTGAACATTCAGACATTTCACAGAGGCTTCTTCTACTTGGCTGAAGTACTTGAGAGGTGCAGACTTGCCAATGCACCCACTGCATCCTCCCCTTAATATGCACCCCACTTTTGTACAGCTAACGATATTCATGGCTCTGTTCAGTCTTTGTTCTTCTTCTGGGAGTTCCTGAATGTAGCAGGACCTTGGCAGAGCAGCAGTCTGTGTGGTCAGTTAATAACATTTTCTGAACCTGATGGCTTCTGCTGTCACTTCCTTATGTACACGTCCCTGGCCCTGTCTCCAAGTGGATTCCCAGCGTCTGTTTGTGCCCCAGCCCGAGCTGCCCCAGCTCCATCCCTGCCCCTGCGCTGGGATGCTGTGGGTTTGGGGGGAAGAGGGAGCCGGCAGGGGGTGCTGGGCCTGGGGGCAGCAGGAGAAGGGAAGGGGAAGCAGGGCTGGAGAACAAAATGGTCAAAGGATGCACGTGGGAGGAGAAGGTGGGATTGTGCAGGAGAGGGAGGAATAGTAGGAGGAAGAGGAGTGTGAGGAAGAGTAGGGACACAGGAGGAGGGGGAGCAGAAACAGGAAGCAGCACGAGGTTCCACCCCTCCCTGTATCTGCAGCCTCCCCACAGCCGCAGGAGCATTGCCCCCCACCTGCAGCAGGTGACCAAAGATTGGGATCCACGGTTTTCACAGGGGTGAATCTTGGTGTTTTGCAGATTTATTTTGAAGAAGGTTTGTGCTGTAGTTTTTTGCAAGGGCTGAATCTTTGTATTTTGGAGGGGGGTTTTGCTGAATTTTGCTGTTTGCAGCGTTTTTGATTTATGTTTTGAAGATCTGGAGGATTTTCAGTTGCAATCTTCGTGTTTTTGAGCTTCTTGTAGCACAAGATGCCCAATGATTTCCTGAGATGAACTTGGGCAAGGTGGAACCCGCAGCCCAATGCCCTCTCTCTTGTCTTTGACCCCGTTGGGCAGAGCCCTGGTAATCTGTGGTCCTGGTGATCCCTGTTGGGTGGGGGGAAGGTGTTGGAGAGATTTCTTTCCCTTTTCCTGCTGTGGTTTGGTTGGTAATAAATTCCCTCCCTGTGCCCAGGCTGGGTCTGTTGTTCCCGTTCGCTGCCCGGGGCGGGATCTCTCCTCAGCCAATCAGACAATGCGATGAAAGAGATTCAGCCAATCAGGGAGAGCAGCTCTGATGACTCACCGGTTGCCGGGCAGACCCGCAGCACCCAGTGTTCCCCACCTGGACCCCGCCCTCCCCGCCCAACACGATCCCCCCGCGGGGTCCCCCCAAGTCCCTCCCCAGTCCCGCCCCACAATAAACGGGACGGGGCAAACTGGGAAGCTTTATTGGGAACACTGGGAGCAGCTGGGCTGGGGCTGAGTGGCAGCGGGGCTGGCGGGGGGACACAGGACCCTCCCAAAATCGGCGCGGGGATGGAGGCGGAAATCGTGGCATGGCCTGAGGCCATGGGCAGGGACTGTGGCCGCTGCCAGCTCAGGAGTTCTCTGGGCAGAGAAAAGGGGGTGACATTGAGCTGGGGTCCCCAGGGGGAGCACACACACTCTTGGGGAGGGGGCACATGCCCTCCCAGGATCCCTCCCTCACCTTGCTCAGGTAGAAGCTGAGCCCCAGCGCCAGGAAGACGAAGCCCAGCACGGAGCCCCTGATCCCCATCAGCACCTTGCTGCGGGCGGCGTCCAGCAACACTTCTGGGAGTGCACAGGGCAGAACCCCCCAAAACCTCTCACAGACACCCCAAGCCCCTCCAAGCACCCTCCCAATTGCCCACAGCCCACACAGAACCCCTTAAAACATCCTGCCAATCTCATCCTAGCCTCCCTGAGACGCACCAAAGCCCCTCCTGTCCCTCTCAGGATCCCATAACCCCCTCCAATTTGCCCCCCACTGCCCCAGGACCCCCAAATCCTTTTTCAGTCCCTTCCTAGCCTCGCCAGGACTCAACAAGGCTCCTCCCAATCTCTTTCCAGCACAACGAACCTCATTTCAACCCTGCTTTTCCATCCCCAATCTCCTTTCATCCCCTCCGGACTCACTCTGACTCCCACCCAGTTACACCCAGCACCCCAAACTCTCTCCCAATGCCCTGGGGTACCAGGATCCACAGAACCCCATCCCACCCTCTCAAGCATTTTTCAAACCCTTCTCAGCCATTCTAGACCTCTGAGCCCTCTTCCCAGTTTAAACCAGGCTATCTCAAACTCCCTCCCAGTTACTCCCAGCACAGCCCATTCCCTCTCCCAGCCCCCAGTGCCTCCCCCACTCCCCCTGCACTGTGGGGTCCAGGTCGTGCCCCAGTGCCAGCTCAGGGGGTGCTCCAGGCTGACGTGCTCCACCTGGCAGCTGGAGGTGACCCTGCACTAAAAACTCCCAACAGTTTATTAAAAACAGTAAGCCCACAAGGCAAGAAAAAGGAAATAACTTTTAGATATTAAATTGTCAGACCTTACCCCACACACAAACCTGGGACAAAAGACCCAAAAGAGAAATCCCCGCTCAGGACACACACACGGTACAGGTGGCACCGGCTTCTCCCCCCGGGTAAAAAACCACCCAGGGGCTATCCCGAAGGAGATGAAAGCCCGGGGCTGTCCAGCCTTGAGCTCCTCCCCAGCCGGGCTCTGCGGGCACGGTCCCGGCAGGAGAAGCAGCGGGGCTGAAGCCTCGGGCTGTTTTCTCTCCCGGCTCAGCCCGGCTCACAGCGGCTTTGGGCTGCAGCAGCACCGCTCTGCTCCTGCCGGCGCGGAGCCCCCGGGCTGCGACAGAGCAGCTGCTCAGTTCGCATCCAGACACATCAAGGCTCAGCACTGCACTCTCTCCAAGCCAAAAAAATCAAAGAAAAAAAGTAGCTTGCCTGCCTGGCCCAAAAACGCTTTTAAGCTGCTGTTGAGGTTGGCTTAGTGAGAAATAAAGAAAACCTCGGCCTAAGGCCATGGGAAAGCCCTTAGTCATGGGGAGCAAAAGACTCACTCCCAAGATCCCCCTGTTCAGTTATGGAGATTGTTACTAGAAAGTTCTCAGTTCTCTTTGTTACTATTGGTTCCTTTTCGCTGCAGAAATTATACCATTCTTAGTCGCTGTTTCTATTTGGATCTCTCCCTCAGACCCTGCCTTAATCCCTCCCTGCACCCAAGTGTATAAATATCCCTGCTCTACTCTGGACCCTGCTTTTTTCCAGTTTGTTCCTAGTGCAGAACACGCCTTCCTGTTTGTTGTTTTCACATCATTAAATTGTTCTTCTCAACAATCGGATCAAAGCGCTCTGTATCCATAAAAGTTGCCAGAGCCATTTCCCAGGAAAACCACCGGTCAGACTGTCTGGGCTTGGACCGGGGGGTTTCGATCCGAGCCAAACCCCACGGTGCACAGAGAGAGCCGTGCAAAACCCGAGCAGCGAGGCTTCAAAACGCCCGCACAGAGAACAAGGAGCCTCTCCCTGCCCCGGCCCCACACACATCCTGTCCTGGGCTCCCGGGGTTTAGATACAAAAACCATTCCTTGGGCACAAAGCAGAGGATCATGGAATGTACCATCACAGTAACTCACTCCAAGAGAATCGTGTATACAATAATCACATGTATCTATCCATCTATAAAAGCAGGTACTGAACTCTGGATCCAGCAATGTGCACGTAGGACAGGAGTGGAGAGGCTGAACGGACACCAGGGGAGATGTGGAATGTACGGACAGAGCAAACCCTCCACGGGCTTTAACCTGATTCACAGCTTTTCCATGTTTCTGGAGCTTTGACTGCTGGATTTGAATGAACTGAGATCTCACCATGAAAAGCAGAGCAGTCTGGAACCAGACACTGCTGCTGGAGTCAAAGTCTGCACTTCTCACATCTCAGATTTGAAAACATATTGAATAAAAAACTCCATTACCCACAACCTTTCCCAACCCATCCCTCCTCACACATTACAAAGTACAAAAGAAATCCTTCTAATATTTTCTAAAAAATAAAGTTAAATGACCATTGAAAATGTTCATTGATAAAAAGCCACGTTGACAAATACAAAATAATGAAGTGTGTCTAGATAAACCGGCTGTAATTTCTCAGGTATTTGGCTCAGTGTCAGCTCAGAGCCGGGCTCTGTCTCCCAGGTGCCCAAGTCCCCGGGCCAGCTCTGAGCAGCCTCTCCCGCCTTTCCAGCCCGGCTTTCCCCGGCTCTGCCCCGGGCAGGCACTCGGTGTTTCCGTGGTGCCCCTGCCCCGCTCAGCTCCCCGTGCCCTGCAAAGGCGCCCAGGCTGCTCTCGGTGCCCCTGGGTGTCCCTGAGCGAGGCAGGGACGAGCCCCGGGGCCCAGGCACAGCCCTGAGGGACACCCCTCGTCCCCGGCCTCCCGCGGGACACGGAGCCACTGCCCACAAGGCCCTGGCACGTCCGGCCGGCCAATTCCTGCTGCCCCGGCCAGCCCGGGCTGCAGCCCCAGGGCTCTGCAGGGCGGGGCTGGGGCTGTCGCTGGCACCGTGGCCAAAGCCTCCCGGGGCTCTGGGCACGGCAGGGGCTACAAGGCCACGAGTCCGGGGCTGCTCCGTGCCCTTCCAGGCTGTCCCTCTGCTGTTGGGTGCGGGTGTGGCCCTTGGTGACACGGGTGTGTGTCAGGGCCTCGGTGATGTGGGACATTGTGGTGCTGTCATGAATGAGAGAGTTTGAGATCGCTTAAAAATCAGTGGCAAGGGCATGAGAAAAAGTCAGATTTAATATTAAGCGACAAAGCACACAAATGTTATTGTCAAGATTAACTCTACTGCCTACAGGAGAGCTAAGGCACAACAAGGGAAAACAAGCAACAACAAAACAAACAAAATCCAGGCAACTAAAACAGAAATGAACTGAGAACTCTCTAGGGGAGTGTGGGTGGGTGTGTGCTGTGTTCAGGTGCATGGAACAAAATACAGTGCGGGGAAGGATGAAAAGGAACATGACCTAAAAACTTAACAACATTGAAAAGCATTTTAACTTCTACCTTAATTTGTAACTTAACTAATACCTTAGGCCTAGAAATTCAACAGAAGAACAACACTGAATTCACACCTAACTTATAACTTCACCTTAACAATTCGACAGAGCAATAACACTTAACAGTATTTAACCTAACTTACAGCTATAACTTCCAAGAGTTACTTAGCAAAGTAATAGAAAATCAACACTTAGCTTATGACTTATATTTAACAACTTAGCAAAAGAACAACATTTAGCAGCATTTAAGTAAGTCCATAACTATAACTAAACCTAGCTTACAGGCCTAATTGTGATATCCAAGGTACTTCCACATCTAGGAAAGCTGGTTTGCTATAGCTTAATGTCCAGGGGCACACACAGAGACAGGAACACTCAGTGCAAGCAAGGCACTTGTGAAAAATTCCCCTCAGAGCTCAGTGAAATCCTCCCTTCAGATGTTTTTGCATCTCCCGCTGGCCGAAGGATCGGGCCTTGAGGAGTGAGGGGATGGGCCCAGGACACGTCGTGTTCCGGCGATCCTCCAGGCACAGCAAAGCCCAGGGTTTGCTGCCTCTGAGAGGCCCCTCAGGGGGACACTGCTGGTCACAGCCCACGGGGGCCCAGGGGAGCTCAAAGGTGTCCTTTGGGATTTCTGTTCATAGGGTCACAAGAGAGAGGGCTCCAGTCATAACAAAGTTTCATCCTGGCTTCAGTTTGGGATGGCACTTTCTCTAGAAGTGGGGGAATGCATCACCACTCTGGGATCTCAGGGGTGCCCATGGCCTGGATGCCAGGCACCCACCAAAGCCACTCTGATTCTGCCCCTCCAGCTGCAACAGGGGAGAGAATTCCTGGGTCAGGTTAAGATGGGGAAACATCCCTCAGCAAGCAGCAAAACAGGAATCACAGACCCAGCCTTGGCACAGGGAGGGAATTTATTACCAGACAAATCACAGCAGGACAAGGAGAAGGGAGAGAAATCTCTCAAACACCTTCCCCTCACCCAAGAGGGAATCATCAGGACTCTGCCCAACGGGGGTCACTGGGGATCATCCAACACCCATCCTCCCATGGGGATGGAGCTGGAGCAGAGCACGAAGCTCTTCCCACACTCGGGGCACTCACAGGGCTTCCCTTAGTGGAGCCTCCGTTGGTGTTTGGTCAAGTCAGAGCTCTGTGAGAAGCTCTTCCCACACTCAGGACACTCGTAGGGCCTCTCCCCAGTGTGGATGCGCTGGTGTTTGGTGAGGTGGGAGTTGTGGAACAAGTCAGAGCTCTGTAGGAGGAGAAGCTCTTCTTCCCACACTCAGGACACTGGTAGGGCCTCTCCCCAGTGTGGATGCACTGGTGTCTTCTCAGGTTGGAGCTGACCCCAAAGCTCTTCCCACATTCCAAGCAGGTGTAGGGCCGTTCCCCTGTGTGGATCACCTGGTGCTGCAGTAGATAAGTTATTGTGCAGAAACTCTTCCTACATTTCCCACACCCATACAGCTTTTCCCCAGTGTGGATCCTCTGGTGCTGGTTCAGCCTGTAGCTCTGGCTGAAGCTCTTCCCACATTCCCCACACTCATAGGGCCTTTCCCCAGTGTGGATTCTCTGATGCCGGATCAGCTTGGAGCTGCAGCTGAAACCCTTCCCACATTCCAAGCACTTGTGGGGCTTCTCCCCTCCATGGGGCTTCTCCACCAGCTCTGAGCTCTGCCTGCATCTCCGGCCGCCTTCCCGGCTCAGGGAGGGTCTTTCCTCCTCGCAGCTCCCTGGGCTGGGTTTGCAGCTCCTCCTCCTGAGGGATCTCTGGGGCTTTTTCTCCTTCTCCATTCACCCAGGCCTTTGGAATGAAAAACCCTGCTTTGGGGGAAAAAACAAGAGGAAAAAGCCTTGAACTGGGGGTTTCTTGATGCCCAGATTCATCTCAGGAAGTCACTGGGCATCTGGTGTCTGTAAGAACCTCCAAAACACCATGATTCAGCCCAAAAGTCCTCCAAACATCACAACACCAATCAAAAATTCCCCAAACAGCAATATTCAGCCAAAACCCCCTGCAATGTACAAATATTCAGACCCTGCAAAAAAAAAAAAAGCACCAACATCTAGTCCAATAAACAACAGAAACACCAAGATTAAGCCACTCACAGATCATGGAAAATCATAGGTTCCCCTCTCCCATCACCTACTGAATTTGGGGAAGGGAAGAAGAGGAAATGCTCCTGGGGCTGGCAGAAAGGCTGCAGATACAGGGAGGAATGGAAACTTCACCACTTTTTCTTTCTGCTCCTCGGCCTGTGTCCCTACTGTCCCTCACACTCCTCTTCCTCCTACTATTTCTACTCCTCCTGCACAATCCCATCTGCTCCCCCCACGTGCGTTGTTTGACCATTTTGTTCTCCAGCCCTGCTTCTCCTTCCCTTCTCCTGCTGCCCCCAGGCCCAGCACCCCCTGCCGGCTCCCTCTTCCCCCCAAACCCACAGCATCCCAGCGCAGGGGCAGGGATGGAGCTGGGGCAGCTCGGGCTGGGGCAGCGCTGGGCTCTCGGCCGCTCCCGCCCGCACTCGGTCCCCACTGCAGCCGCTCCCGCCACGGCAGCGCGGGGGGGCCCGGCCTTGGCAACTGCACAGACCCCACGGCAAATGGCCCATGGCCTCTGCCCCTTCCTCTGTGAATGAAATTACTTTTACAAGACTCTTCTATCTTCGTTGTGGACAGAATCCTCTGGGGATGTGAAGTTTTCCACACACCTTGGGGCTCGGCCGGAATTCCTTCCCCCGTCCGGGGCGGGGGCAGCGAGTGGAGCTGAAGGTGCCTCACCCAGTTTGGGGGATCGGCTCCCTTGGGGGGCGGCGGCACCGGGCATGGATTGGGGACCCGAGAGTGACCAGGAGACAGACGAGGGACACATCAGGGGGGCTGGGAAGAGTCAGCAGCCAGAGAGCTCTGAAAATCTCATCAGTGAGTGCAGTGGGATCTTCGGGGACTAAACATGGCAGGGCACCCATGGAGGGGAGAAAGGGAAAGCCAGGAAGGGCTCCCAGCAAAAGGGATGATGATCCCAAAATATCTCTGAAGGGGCCCTTGGGAGCATGTTGAGGGAGTTTGCACATTCTCCCAGAGGTAATCAAGGACAGGGACACTAGGGGGGCAATAAGGGAAATCCAGAAGGGATTTAGACAGCAGTATTCAGGGGATAAGTGGGAAAGATGAGCTGGTGTGTTTTATTCACCCAGTGTTAGAAGATGTGGGGGATGGGTTTGAAATGGATGAGCTTTTATTTCTTCCTAATTCTTAATGTAATTTACTGAGAAGGGATTTGATGGCTAATTTGGGAATACAAATTAATACTGTAAAGGTTGTACAGAGTTGTGCCTTTGTGTGGCAAGGCCTATGCTGAAGTGAATGCTGAAGGTTGGGCAGCTCCAGGAAAATAGGGAAAATTAGATATGGAGCCTCTCCAAAGGACTGTGAAGCAACCAGGGCAAGTGGTGTCTAAAAGCAATACCCTATTCCAAGGGAGGGAAGGAAGGGCTCACAGCCTCTTATTGAGTCCCTGCTAAAGGCAGGGCTTTTGGAGCCAGGGATCTCTCCAGAGAATGCTCCTATTCTGCCAGTCAAGAAATCAGATGGAATCCATAGAATGGTGCAGGACCTAAGAATAATAAATGAGATTATTAAACCCAGGCACCCCACAGTCTCAGATCCTTACACCATCTTGAACCAGGTTCCCTCCTCACACTGACACCATTCAGTACTTGATGTCAAAGATGCTTTCTGGGGATGCCCACTCACACAGGATGCTAAACTGTATTTTGCCTTGGAGTGGGAACAAGAGGCAGAAGGGAAAATGGTAAAGACATGGATGGTCCTTCTGCAGGGATGCACGGAAGCACCAGCCTTATTGGGGCAAGCCTTGCAGAAAATATCACAAGAATTTACCCCACCCCAGGGATTGGGTTAGTGCAGGATTGGGTGACTTGCTCCAATCAGGAGGACAAGAAGTGGTAGTAGAAGCCTCTGTGAAATGGCTGAATGTTCAGGCTAAAAAGCATCTTTGAGTATTTGAAAAAGAGTGCAAATGATGAAGAAAACGGTTAAATACTTGGGACATATTTTGCCTGAATTTTGTGGGGTATTGACCCAGAGAGACACCAGGGAATCTCAGAAGTAATCCAGGACTAAATGGAGTTGCAAGAAGTCTGAGGATTAATATGAAATTGCAAGATTTGGATTGAGGATTTTCTGTTCGAGCCAGAACATTGTGTGACTTTTTAAACCCAGATAGTCTCGATTTTGTGGTATGGACACAAGAAACAGCAAAACTTCAGAAAATTAAATAAAACGACTGATGAGACATTCCCTGGCCTGAGGACAAAATGTGTTCATGGATGGGTCTGCAAGGGCAGGAGAAGGGAAAAGAGTTCCAAGACACGCTCTGATTAAGGAAAGGGAATTAGAGCAAGACTTACACTCTGCCTGAGGAGTGCACAGAAGCCCCACTGGTGGCCAAGTGCCGTGGCCCATGCCAAGTGTCCCTGAGCACAGAAACAGCCCCAGCACAGCTCAGCACGGGGGACCCCTCACCCTGGGCTCAGGGGCTCTCCAGCCCCGCACATTTGCACTTCCCGCCTGCAGCACCAGCACGGGAGGCCCCACTGAGCCTGCACTGAAGGCAACGCAGCAGCAGCCAGGGCTCCACAGTGGGGGAAGCCCCTGGGCCTGCCCCACATCCTCTGCTCAAATCCTCTGCCTGGCCACCCTCCTTTGGCATCTCCAGCCACTGGGGCCAATCCTTGCTGCCACTGCTGCAGCTTGGCTGCTTTCTGTGCCTGCACTGCCACAGCTGCTGGGGAACACAGCAGCACAATCCCACTCTGGCTCTCAGTCACACTCACACACTGGGCTGGGGTGATTGGATTGCTGGAAAATACACCAACCTTACATTTTTGAAATCTCATTTCATTTTTCTGTCTTGGTTTGCCTCTGAATTGGGGAAAGGAATTTTACAGGGTTTTTAAGGGATGCATCACTAGTCAACAGAGATGAGTTTAACATCTCAACAGACTGGGAATAGCCCGAAAGATACAAAGATAACATCCATTAACAGAACATCAAGGACCATTAGCAAACATCAGGAACACCCACTCTCAGGCAGTGCAGGAGACACCTGATTTGGAAAAGGCTAAGAAAATCCTAGAGTAGGACCTAGAAGAAGAAGAAATCCACATCCAGTAGGAAACGAAATACTAAGAATTACCCAACTTGGAAGCAATCAACATCTAACCAATGGATTCAGACTCTATGAAACTTAGGAAAAAAACCTAGTAAAACTCAGGTGCCATTGAATGATTCTCTCTGCACACCCGGACTATGTACGGATAAAATGATTTCTGTTGCACATCCTGGCAAGAATCAAGTAATGTCTTGACTCTTTACCACTAAAATATCAAGTAAAAAAGCATATTACAAGGGGGCCACATGTGAGTCATCCAATGGCTGCTCTGGAATTGTAGCACTGGTTTCAGGCAGCCAGGAGAGGAGCTTTGGAAATGCAAATTAAAACTGCCGGGGGGGAAAAAGTAAAAAGTACTCATTTATCATTTGAATTACATGATTACAAGCTGTCCTCGAAATAATAACCAACCAGACAAATTCAGCTCCTGATCTTCCTGCCAACCCAACCACACCAGGGAAGAAGGTAACATTTGTGGAAAATGAAATTACTGAAACTGATATTTACAAATCGATTATAACCGTAAAGTGGTGAAAGAGATAACAACGGAAATAAGAAAGGGACTCATGTTCCTGTCCAAATGTAGAAGGGATGGGAATGGAACACGTTTTCGTGGTTCCCTGGCAGACCATGGGTTAAACGAATGCTGTTACTCCTCTGATGTGCTGCAGCAACTCTCATCTTTTTCCCATGCTCAACACCTTGCTGAGTGCAGCTCATTCAGCAGGTGAGCAAGGGGATGCAGGTGGCAGCCAGGCCTGATCCAGAAACGGCTACAAAAGGACAGGCAGTGAGGGCACTGAGAATAATCCCAAAATCAAAGACCGAGGAAATGGGATTGAGCCAATGGTAATTAAAAGATTGTAGAGTCAATTCTTGAAGAAATGAGAAGAGGAGAGAGTGAAATAAATAAGATTAATATCGCAGCGGGGTGCATATTAAGACGGACATGCAGAAAGCGGATCGGGAAATCTGAACCTTCCAAGTACCTCAGCCAGTGGGGAAAGGGAGAGGGAGATGCAGACGGGAAAATGAGGATAAAAAGAAGGCTGCATTTTAGAGACCACATGGCAAATGCCTCGTGGCCTCTGCCTTTGTTCATCAATAAAGTCACTTTTACAGGACTCCTCTGTCTCCTTTGGGCACACAAACCTCTGGCCACGTGAATTTCCCGCACAGCCCCGGACACAGGGCAGCCACCTCTGTGCTACCCACAGGAACCGGGACGAGCCAGCGCTGCTCCGGCAGCGGCTCCTGCCCAGACCCAGCGGGAAGGAGACCGCGGGCAGCCGCTCCCGCAGCGCCCTCAGCCCAGGGGAACACGGGCCGGGCACGGCACAACGAACCCGCCAGAGCCCCCTGCCGCCCCCTCCGCCCGCAGCGAGCCCCGAGCCCCCGCAGAACCGAGCGCGGCTCCCACCTGCGCTGGGGCCGCCTCCGAGCTCCGCCGCCGCCTCACCGGGCTCCCGCCACTCCCGACCTCGTACAGACGGTGCCAAAATGGCGCCTTTGGCCCTGGGGCCGGGCTTGTCCCTATTTTGCCCAATCAGTGCGCGAGAACGAAGAGTGACTGCAGAATCAGCCAATCGCAGCGAGGCGGGCTCTGCACTCGGCACACTTTCCCTCCCTTTCCCGACCTCCGTCCCGGGGCTGTGCGGGAGAATTCACGTTGCCAGAGGTTTGTGTGCACAAAGGAGACAGAGGAGTCCTGTAAAAGTGACTTTATTGATGAACAAAGGGAGAGGCCATGGGCATTTGCTATGCGGTCTCTAAAACCTTTTTATCCTCATTTTACCGACTTCATCTCCCTCTTCCTTTCCCCACGGGCTGAGGTACTTAGAAATTTCAGACTTCCCGATCCGCCTGCTGCATGTCCCGCTTAATATGCACCCCTCCTTTCGTGTAACATCCGATATTCATGGCTCTGATAAGTGTTTCTCCTTCTAGAAGATGAGGAATTGAGCAGGATTTTGGCAGAGCAGGTGTATCTGTAAATTAGTAATATTTTCTGAATCTGATGGTTTCTCCCGTTACTTCCTTTTATAGCCATCCCTCGCCTTAACTCCAGGCACATTCATGTTACTCCGTTCAATCTCTCTTCCTATTTTATCAAAAATTGTCTTTGCTAACTTTAATTAGCATTTTAAAAAATCTCTTTTCCTGAGTCCTCTTTGGTTTTGGGATTATAAATGGGTACTTTGCCCCAGCAGTGTTAATCTGCATTTCTGAAACTCTTCTCCCGGCTGCCGGAAACGAGCGCTAATCTTCCAGAGCAGCCATTGCATGACTCACATGTGGCTCCCCCACAATCTGCTTTTAACTCGGTATTTTTAGTGTTAGAGAGTAAAGGCATTACTTGATTCTTGCCAGGTTGTGTTACAGAAATCTTTTCATCCACATATAGGCCGAGGGTGCAGAGAAAATCATTCCATGACATGTGCATTTTACTGGATTTTTTCTAAATTTCATACAGTCTGGACCCATTGAAATCCATTGAATTGTTTCCATTCATTGTTTCCAAGTTGTGTAGTTCTTAGTATTTGGTTCACTATTGGACTCGGATTTCTTTGCTTCTGCTTCTGTCCTTCTTATGTTAATTAGGTCTGCATTCCTGATTTTCCTTCTCAGCCTTTTCCAGACCTGGAGTCTCCGGTTGTGCCCGGAGCTGTCTCTGAGGTGGATGTTCCTTGATGTTTCCTGATGGTCGCTGATTTTTTGTTAATGGTGGTTATCTTTGTGGGTATCTTTTGGGCCATTCCCAGTCTGTTGAGATGTTAAACTCATCTCTGTTGAGTGTTGAAAAAACCCTTTAAAATTTCTTTCGCCAAGGCAAAGGCAAACAAAGCCTGAGTACATAAAGGAAATTTTAAAAAATTTAAAGTTGGTGTATTTTCTAGCAGCGTCCCAGTTTTTTTGTGATTTTCAATCCCCCCAGCCCAGTGTGTGAGTGTAACTGAGAGCCAGAGTGGAATTGTGCCGCTGTGTTCCCCAGCAGCTGTGGCAGTGCAGGCACAGAAAGCAGCCAAGCTGCAGCAGTGGCAGCAAGGATTGGCCCCAGTGGCTGGAGATGCCAAAGGAGGGTGGCCAGGCAGAGGATTTGAGCAGAGGATGTGTGGGCAGGCCCAGGGGCTTCCCCCGCTGTGGAGCCCTGGCTGCTGCTGCGTTGCCTTCAGTGCAGGCTCAGTGGGGCCTCCCGTGCTGGTGCTGCAGGCGGGAAGTGCAAATGTGCGGGGCTGGAGAGCCCCTGAGCCCAGGGTGAGGGGTCCCCCCGTGCTGAGCTGTGCTGGGGCTGTTTCTGTGCTCAGGGACACTTGGCATGGGCCACGGCACTTGGCCACCAGTGGGGCTTCTGTGCACTCCTCAGGCAGAGTGTAAGTCTTGCTCTATTTCCCTTCCCTTAATCAGAGCATGTCTTGGAACTCTTTTCCCTTCTCCTGCCCTTGCAGACCCATCCATGAACACATTTTGTCCCTCAGGCCAGGGAATGTCTCCTCAATCTCTCCTGTGCTGGCTCTGGAGCTCTGTCCCTTGAATGCAGCCATGGGTTTGTTGCCAGCCCCTGTGCAGGCTGTTCAAACAGGAGGCTGGGTTAAACCCTTCCCCTGTCCTCAATTCTAAATCCTCCTGTGCCACTGAACAAGTTTCATTCTGTAATCACAAGCACTGCTCATCCATGTAGAGGCTCTTTTGGTTATCAAAGCTTTAACTTGGTGCCAGATTTGAACATCAGGAGATCCTGCTGCCATCAGTTTTTGGGCCTCAGTTCCCATTAAAGCTGTGGCTGCACAATTCTGCAGACATTGAGGCCACTCTGGCCCCTGGGTTGAACATTTTGCTCAAGAATCCCTTTGACATAGCTCTGTGTAACATCCACATTTTGGAAAACAAGGTTCATTTTCCTGGTAAATATTTAAAGGTTTAATAAAAGGCAGTAAGAAACAAACAATAAAGCAAAAGGTTATACCAGCAGGGTACTTGGCCTTCAGCCAAGAGCAACCCCTAACTCAGAAAGCATTTCCTTAAATGTATCATCCTCTTGCATATTCATCGGTCTTTCATGCATTGTTCAAACACATTCCCCTCCCAAGGTGTAAACCAACATTTTTTCCTTCCTGGAGGTCTGGTGTCCCATAAGCCAAGAATGTGAAGGATTTCCTGATTATCTTTTCTTTTCTACCATTCTCTGAGTTAGCTGCATGAACAAAAGCTTTTTACCTCACCATGTGATAGTCCAAGAAAAATATATTTATCGCAGTGTTTTTCTAAGTTTTGTTAATGGCAAAACTAAAAGAAACTATATTAATACAGCCAATTTTCCAACATTATACATATAGCATTCATTTTAATATTTGCCAAAAGCCAATAATAATTTGCGTTTCTTGAGTTCCTGGTACAAATTCAAACTTCTGGCTTAAAATAACATGTCCTGGCCTGAAGATCTATTAGTCCAGTTCATCCATTATTACCTTGTGAATGTCCAGCTATTTATGCTGGGTAGTTTTTCTGAGATTCCTGGCCTTCTGGTCAACTGGCGAGCTCAGTCAGTATTGGCCAAATATTAACTTTTTCTCCTATTTGCTGTCATTTTTTCCCAGTACCTGGCCGTGCTTTCAGCTGATTCAGCATCTGTTAAGAAGGCTTCTTCTACCTTCTGAGGTCAGGAGGGCAGACTTCCCAGCGTTCCCCACCTGGACCCCACTGCCCCGGCCCCAGCTTTCCCGAGCGAGATTTGGGGGTGGAGGCATGTCTCCAGGAGTCCTGAAGGCGGCCGTGGCGAGAGCGGCTGCAGTGGGCCAGTGAGCGGAGCGAACCGAGGCTCGCGCCTGCCCCAGTCGAGCTGCCCCAGCTCCATCCTCCCTGCGCTGGGATGCTGTGGTTTGGGAAGAAGCCGGCAGGGGTGCTGGGCCTGGGGGCAGCAGGAGAAGGAAGGAAGCAGGGCTGGACACAAAATGGTCAAATGATGCACGTGGGAGGAGAAGGGTGGGATTGGAGGAGGAGGAATAGTAGGAGGAAGAGGAGTGTGAGAGGTGAGACACAGAAGGAGGTGGGCAGAAACGGAAGCAGCACAAGGTTCCACCTCCCTGTACCAGCCCCCCACCCCAAGTGTCTGCCCCCATGCGCGGTGACCAAAGGCAGGGATCCACGATTTTCAGGGGGTGAATCTGGTGTTTTGGAGATTTATTGTGAAGGTTTGGCGGTTGACAAATGGTCGAATCTTTGCTTAGAGGGGTTTGTGAATGCGTTTGGGGTGTTTTATGAGCTGAAGATTGGAGGATTTCCAGTTGGGACTCCGTGTTTAAAGTTCTTGTGGACACAAAATGTCCAATGATTTCCTGACATGAACTTGGGCAGGAGGACCCCCAGCCCAAGGCCCTCTCCCTCGTCTTTTCCCTTAACCAAGGTTGTCATTCCTAAGGCATAAGCGGATGAAGCGGGAAAAGCCTAGAGATCCTCATGGAGGTGGGGTGCAACCCAGCCCAGGGAGCTGCGGAGGGAAAGACTCCTCTGGCTGGGAAGGCGGCGGAGATCAGGCAGAGCTCAGAGCTGGTGGAGCCTCATGGAGGAGAAGCCTCCACAAGTGCTTGGAATGTGGGAAGGGTTTCAGGCAGATCCTCTGATCCGGCACCAGGATGACCCACACTGGTGAAAAGCCCTGAGTGTGGGAAATGTG
>JAREIS010001365.1:0-41297 GCA_030060385.1 Muscicapa striata striata
TCTTCATTCAACGATCAGTGCACTCAAATGGAGGAAGGATCGCCCAAGTGACCACCATGCTGTAATAAAGAATAATTGCCTTCAAATATTCAAAACTGTGTTAAAATTTTCTGTCCTGTAGGTTCCAGTATCAGTGGTGTCCTTGACTCCATCATGCCCCTTGCACAGTTTCACAATGGCCCCTTGGTTCCATGAGGCCCTGCTGTATAACAATGGACCCTTGGTTCCATTAGGGGGATGGTCAGTAATTTGTGGTCAATTGTTTTGATTAGTAGCAGTATGGTCAGTTGGGTCGTCAGTGGGTGTGGTCAGTGAGGTGTGGGCAGTGGGATGTGATCAGTAGCTGTGGTCAGTTTGGAGGTCTATGGGGGTGGTAAGTGGGTGTGGTAAATTGTTGGTCAGTGGTTGTGATCAGTAGGGGTGGTGGTCAGTTGGTGGGGTCATCGAGTTTTCAGTGAGTTTTGGTCAGTGGCTGTTGTAAGTGGTGTGTGGTCACTGGGTGTGGTCAGTGGGTGTGGTCAATGGAGGTGGTTAGCAGTGTGTGGGCCATGAGTGTGGGCAATGTGTGTGGTCAGTTGGAAAGTTGCAGAGGTGTGGTCAGTGGGTGTGGTGAGTGGGCGTGGTCAGTTGGGTGGTCACTGAGGTATGGAGAATAGTTTTGGTCAATGGGGGTGTGGTCAGTTGGGTGGTCATTGGGTGTGGTCAGCGGGTGGGTCAGTGGAGGGGCCAGTTGGTGTGGTTACTGGGGGTGGTGAGTGGCGTGTGGTCAGTGGGTGCGGTCAGTGGATGTGGTTGGTGGGTGTGGTGAGTGGATGTGTTCGGTGGGTGTGGTCAATGAGGGGGTGGTAAGCTGGTGTTGTCAGTTGGTGTGGTCAGTTGGGGTACAGGCAGTTGGGTGGTCAGTCAGTTTGCTCTGCTGAGTGTCCAGTGAGGATGGGTGTTATAAAAGAGTGGGAAAGCTGATGCAGAGTTAGTTGGAGTTAGAGTCTGCTGGCTGTGCTGCGAGGAGGTAAGGGACATGTGGTCGTGCAAGGGACACACAAGGTGAGATGCTCTGTGAGGGTCAGACACGGTCAGGTGGCAGGGAAAGGGACAGGCAGGGGTTAGCCAGTCATGGAGAAGGAAGAAGGAAATTTGCAGACAGAAGGAGGGAAAGGAGTCAGTGCTTTGTGGAGCAGCCTGTGAGGAAAGGAGTCAGTACTGTGTGGGGTTGCCTGAGAGAAATCCAGTGAGAGAAGGCACAAAAAGTTTTTAATGAGACTGGTGATGGTGCCAGTCATGTCCATCTTGACATAATCGCAATGTCTAAGTACAAGAGGCCCTGCAGTATCACAGTGGTCCCTTGGTTACAGGGGACACCTAGGTGTCAAAATTGTTCCCTTGAGACCCTGCAGTGTAAGAATCGCCCCTTGGTTTAATAAAACCCACTGTGTCACTGTGGTCTCTGTGGTTCCATGAGGACTTGTATTCCAGAGCCCTCATCAGCCTTGTTGCCCTTCTCTGGACACGCTCCAGCCCTCCATGTCCATCCTAAATTGGGGGGCCCAGAACTGGACACAGCATTCAAGGTGGTGCCAAACCAGTGTCGAGTGCAGGGGAAGAATCTTTGCTCTGCTCCTGCTGGCCACACCATTCCTGATGCAGGCCAGGTGCCATTGGCCTTCTTGGCCACCTGGTCACACTGCTGGCTCATGTCCAGCCTGCTGTCCATCAGTGCCCCCAGCTCCCTTTCTGCCTGGCCGCTGTCCAGCCACTCTGTCCCGAGCCTGTAGCACTGCAGGGGTTGTTGTGGCCAAAATGCAGGACCTAGCACTTGGTCGTGTTAAATCTCACCTTGTTGGATTTTGGTCCTGGATCCAGCCTGTCCAGGTCCCTCTGCAGAGCCCTCCTACCCTCCAGTACATTGACACTCACACCTAGCTTGGCGTCATCTGCAAATTTGCTGATGATGGACTCAGTGTCCTCATGCAGATCATCAATGCAAATATTGATATCCACGCTGGCTGGCTCTGATCCCTCGGCCATCCTGTAGGTGCCCTGTGATGGCACTCAAGGGGATCTGTTCCATCACCTTGCTGGGCACTGAGGTCAGGCTGACAGACCTGGAATTTCCCAGATCCTCCTTCCAGCCTTTCTTGGGGATGGGCTCACATTGGCACCTGCAGTCCTCTGGGACCTCCCTGGTGAGCCAGGACTGATAGTAAATGATGGAGAGCATCTTGGGGCACTCATGCACTAGCTCCCTCATCCCCCTAGGATGGATCTCATCTGGTCCCAGAGACATTTGTGAGCCTCTGAGTGGCTCAGCAGGTCCCCAGATGTGTGGGCTTCAGTGAAGCCACAGGCCTTTTCTCACAGGGTCTGAGTTCCTTTCTCAGGCTGTGAAACTCTCTCAGGCCAAGCTGAAACCTTTCCCATGCTAGGGCCTCTGTCTGTACTGTAAACATAAGAGAAAGAATCATAACATAGATAGCACACCTGCTGGATCTATGGGAGAACCAGAGAGCAGAGGTGTCTCTCTGTCTCTCCAATGAACTGTCTGTATTTTGTTTTGCACGAACTGTATTATAAAAGCCACAGCTTTCTTCAATAAACTGCACTCTTTCTTGCATCAAGTAAGAGTTGCCATGTCGCTGTCTCCTCTCGCCGCTCCGTAACCATCTCAGGCAGCAACATTTGGCGGTCCCACCGAGATAGCAACATTTTGGAGCTCCCACCGAGAAAACGACATTTGGGGGTGTCAGCGAGATCGTCACTCCAGCGGATCGGGATTGCTTTCAGCGATCTCTGACCGACGAACAGCACCGAAAAAAAAACTCGAGCTGACAGCCTGCATACCAGGCTGAATCCCGGAAAACCAGGACTGCGAACCTGGGGCCAAGACCGGAGCCAGGAGACGGCCGGAGTCAGAGAGCCATCTGGGACATTGCGGAAAATCCGCGAAAAGTCATCGGTTTTTCTGCTCTCCCACCGAGAGAGCACGGAGCCGTGCGGAGCGGCGCCGAGAGCCCAGCGTCCTGCGGAGCGGAGCGGCCCGGCCCGGAGCGGAGCGGCCCGGAGCGGAGCCATGCCATCTCTCATCGGCACACCGCAACCCCTGACAGCGGGAACTGCGAGCAGCTCTGCGAGCCTTCTTCCCCGTTGAGAGGTACTCTTTGTTCCCCCACCCCTCCCAGCATAGCAGCTAGGTGGGAAATTCTGAATAATGGGGATTCATTTATCTAAACAAGAGGAAACTGATTTGATTGCTTTGTTAACTTGGGCGAGAGAGCATGGTTTTCAGAAGAGGCAGGAGAAGTTTTTCTATGGACAAATGGGAAGAATTAGGGGACCTTCTGTGGACAGCCCTCCGAAAGGGGATGTCTCAGCCGCCCTCTAATGCTCACCTGGACGACAATTAATCGAAGTTTTTGGAAGAGGAGACGGGTTTTGAGCGGAGCTGGGCAGGGTCAGAACAGAGCGAGGAAGAATCTGTTTGCTATCCTGGCCACACCACCTTAACAGTGCCGGGCACTGACGGCTCGCAGCAGCCGCCGGCTGGGACCAGCCCCCGTGCAGCCCGCTGCCTGAGAGGGTGCCCCCCGCTCTGGGGGCGCCGCTCGCTCCTGACAAAGAGGTGCCATCGGCCTGCCCCCCACCGTGCCGGGCCATCGCTGATCTGCCTGCTGCTGGGCCAGTGCCACCCCCTGCAAAGGTGGGGGTCGTGCTGGCCCCTCCATCCGAGATGCTGGCTGACCCGACCCGCCTGC
This sequence comes from Muscicapa striata striata, assembly GCA_030060385.1. Lineage (NCBI taxonomy): Eukaryota > Metazoa > Chordata > Aves > Passeriformes > Muscicapidae > Muscicapa > Muscicapa striata. The sequence continues at coordinate 3,750 of JAREIS010001365.1, forward strand.
AGAGAGGAGCTGTCGGCACCGGCCACCCCAGAGAAGGCGGTGGTGCCGGCTCCTCCCTCCTCTCCGATGTCGGAGCTCGGCCTGCCTGCCCGGCAGGTCTCGGCGGCCTGTCTCTGCCTCGGCAGAGGCGGGCCCGCCCTCTTTCTTTTCCCCTCAGCCTCGTCCGTTCGCTCGGGAAGCAGTGCCAACCCCAGAGCTGCTCGTCAGCCGGGAGGAGCTCTGCCCGCCTGGCCGGTCACGAACGGATCCCTCCCACCGGCATTTCCAGCCGCTTCGCCCTTCCACCCTGTGCTGACAGCAAGGATAGCTTTGTCTTTACTTTAGAGGGGGAGCAGCAGAGGCTGGTTTCATTCCTGTAGTGGTCAAGGAAGGAGGAGTGCTGGGACAGATGTCTCTGATACCCAAATCAGAGAGACTCAGAGTTTTCCTGTGCCTGATGCTGTCTCTATGATAGAACAGCGAGACTGGAAAAAGAGAAAGAAAGTGTTAGTGTGAATCACCTTTGCCTCATTTCAGGCTTCAGATGAGACACGCCTAGGTCCTTCCTGCTGACCTGCAAGGTGTCCACCCTGACCTTCACCAGGGGCACAGTGTGATCACAGCTCAGCCTTCACTTGCTGACCAGCTCACCAAACACCAACCAGATGAAAACACTGAGCAGATCATCCCTCTACAAGCAGGAATGGACATTTATCTGTTCATGTTGGAACTGTTAATATAGTTTTCATTGTTATATTAGAATAATCACTTAGTGGTTGATTTTTCACTGTTTGATAAGTCGGGTGAATGGTGATGGGTTTTGTTATTGTATTAAAAGTAAGCTTTGCAGAGAAAAAGCACCAAGCTTGAAGATTTCCCTAGGCACTCCAGGTATCCACATATCTCCTGAGTGGTGTTTGTTCCCCTTTGCAAAAGGATCCTGTAAAGGATTACAAACACTTCTCTTTTTTTCTTTAAAACTAAAAGGGGGACTTGTGGGCTTCAGTGAAGCCACAGGCCTTTTCTCACAGGGTCTGAGTTCCTTTCTCAGGCTGTGAAACTCTCTCAGGCCTAGCTGAAACCTTTCCCATGCTAGGGCCTCTGTCTGTACTGTAAACATAAGAGAAAGAATCATAACATAGATAGCACACCTGCTGGATCTATGGGAGAACCAGAGAGCAGAGGTGTCTCTCTGTCTCTCCAATGAACTGTCTGTATTTTGTTTTGCACGAACTGTATTATAAAAAGCCACAGCTTTCTTCAATAAACTGCACTCTTTCTTGCATCAAGTAAGAGTTGCCATGTTGCTGTCTCCTCTCGCCGCTCCGTAACCATCTCAGGCAGCAACACAGATGCTTCGTTTGTTCTGCTCCGAGTCCTCATCTACTAGCTCAGGAGAACACTTGTCCTGAGAACAACCTGTTTCATTGTTTAAAAGTGAGGCAACAAAGGGGTTAAGTACATCAGCTTTTCCTTATCCTTAGTAACCATACCCTCTCCAACAAGGATAGGATGTTCTCCTTCTTCCTCCTTTTGCCATTAACACGTTGAGAAAATAATTTTTGTTATCCTTCACAGAGGTGGCCAGGCCCTAGTAGAGCTTTTACCATTCTAATTTTCTTTCTTCATTGCAGTTTCTACTTGGACTTCCTCCTGGCTAACTCACTACTAGTAGGAAGCCCTGAGCCCTGCAGGAAGAAGATAAAAGACCAAAAGAAACTCCTTCCCCCGAAGGGGTTCCAAAGCTTTTATTTTAGGATGCTTCCAGGGAGAAAGAGGAATTGGGACTGCCTAGTGGAATTTTAAACCCCCTGCCAGAGGTGGAGGGAACCCAGACCTCAGCCCATCAGCTCAGGGCAGAGGGGAAGGGGAAGGGGAAAGGACTAAACCACAAGGGTACAGGGGAGTTGAGGAAATACCATTCTCAGTGCTACATGAACCACGTAAATGATATACAACACTGCATGACTTAGAGACATTCTTAAACATCTCCTGAGCTGCCTGCCCCTCTCTCCAAAGGTGAGGCACCCTCATTTTTTCTCCCTGATTTCCAACAAAATCTCTGAGCCCATCCAGGCCAGCTTTTTGCCATTCTGGCTCAGCTTTCCATGCGCAGGACAGACTGCTCATCCACATTCAAGATTTCTTTCTTGACATGTTTTCATCTTTCCTGAACCCTCTTGTTATTAAAGGCTATTTCAGAAGGCACTCTCTCAATCTGCATCCTAAACAGGCCAAAGTCTGCTCTCTGTAACTCCAGTGTAGATGTTTTGTTGATGCCCCTCCTTCTTTAACAGCATATTTAAAAACTCAAAAATTTCATGGTCACTGTACCCCAGGCAGCTTCTGACCACCACATCTCCCACCAGCCCTTCTCTGTTTGTGAACAGCAGGAGACAGAGCTTTCCTTGAGAGTAGGAAAAGAAGGAAACCTCCCCAAAGTGCAGCCTGGAAGGTCCAGCCTGGAGGTGAGGAAACAGAAAAGTCCCTCCCAGAGCAGAATGTTGGTGGCCGAGGTGTCCCAGCGTGAGACTGGGCCATGCCATGGCTCTGTGTGCCAGGAGCCAGCAGTGCTGGGTGCAGGGAGCCCAGGGGAGGGCACAGAAATGCTGGGCTGAGAAATGCTGGGGGGACAGCCAGATGGGCGTGTGCAGCCGGCCAGGGCAGAGGAGCAGCACGCACAGGGGCACAGCCTGCAGGAGAGATGGCCAAGGGCTGGGCAGGGCTGGCAGGGCCAGAGGCACCCAGGCCTTTGTGCCCTGGGCTGGGCAGGGCCTCTGCAGGCCCTACAGGAGGAACTTTCCTTGCAGGGGCTGCACTTTGCTTCTGCCTCGGCCCTCCCTGAGCAGGCTGCCAGGGCTTGCAGGTTGATGCCATTTGTCCTTGCTGCCCCTCACATCCCACTGCCCCAGGAACAGCCCCCAGCCACCCGGGAGGGACAGGCCCTGCTGTGCCAGGCCTGGGCTCAGACCTTGGCCTTTCTGCTGCCTCCAACCAGCCCAGGCCTTGCTCAGCATTGCAGTTCCCTGCTCACAGCCTTTGGCTCCTGCAATCCTGGCCTCAAGGATCTGCTGTCACCAGTCCTTGGGGAGCCTTTGGCAGTGCCTGTCCTCAGTGGGGCCAGTGATGCTCCAAGGGACTTGGATTTTTGATTCTGACAGCTTCTTCAATCTTCTCTCAGTGCCTGGGTGTGATAATTTATAAATGATTTGTGTTAATCATAGAAATTTTGGAGTTTGTATAAACCAGAATACTTAAAATAAGAAAAGAACATGGACCTAGATAAAGGGAAATATATGATTAAACCCATTCTCTTTAAATTCTTCTGCTGTGAATATTATGTTTCTTAAATAAGTTCTATCTACTGACAGCTTGCAAAACAAGGCTTTCACACAGCCCAACAGATTCTGCAGAATCAGATTTCCTGCCTTTGTGTGATCAATCACAAACTATCTTCTAAAGATTAGGCTTCCTACTTCTCCTGTTTTTTATCTACCAAGACCAGATGGTTACATGACCAATTGTCTGAAGAACTGTCCCACAGAAGTTTGGAAGTTTCTTTGACCACCGCTGCTTACCTTGTAGAATTACTACAACAAAGCAATAAAAATTATTGCTTGCTACAAGGAAACCCATACTATAAAAAGGGAGATGCAAACCAAGTTTGGTGGAAGTGTGGAATAGGCGGTGACCCCTCAGGTTTTCCCCAGCACACTGCTCTGCCTATATAAAATAAAGCAATCTAAATTTTGCTGAATATCGAGACTTTGTTTCTCATTTATAACATGGGGGTCCTGGACACAGCCCCAAATCCACCCTGGAGGTCATGAAAATAAAGAAAGCCATCAGGAGTTCTTTGTCTTCTTTCAATTGTCATCAAACCTCCAGGGCTTGTGCAGCTGCTTGGAGTGAGTTTGGAGTTCTGTTAAGGAGGAAGATTTCAAAGTGCATCTCATGACTTTATTTTACTCAAGGGAATGTTTTTCTATTTTTTCATTTCAGAGAGAAACTGATAGAAGCATTCCGCAGATGATCTTGATGCTGAATGTCTCCTTAGGAGATCTGCTAACAGAGAAGAATGAGCCCCTTGCAGGCTGACACAGTTCGGACAAACTGCTTCTCACCTCAGCCTCACCAACTCATATATCCCACCTGGGACTGACAACCAAAAATATGAAGAAACCACATAAATTTCCCTTTATAAAAAATCTTATTAAGTAATAAAATTCTATTTTTCTCAGATATAATATTACTATTCCATAAAATTTAATCTAGTTTTTATAATTATAATAACAATCTTTACATTATTAGCAACCAAATAAATATTGGTCATTGTTTGTAAGTAACAGAATTCCCTTAACTAATAATTAAGTTATATTGGTTATTTCTTGCTCCCTCTTTTAAGATAATTTGTAATATTTGTAATATTTTTTCATCTTTATTATCAACTTTTTCTCAGACAGGATCAAGGTGGGAACTTCAGGGTCTAGGGCGACATTTCTGGCACACATTCAGAGCAGTTTTGGGTCTGGTGAATGAATTTAGCAGGAAGTCTCAGCTTCAGAGTGACACTTGGGGGTCCAGGGGTGCCCTTAGTTGTCAGGGAGGGGAATCTGGGACTGTTCAGGGTCCGGGCAGGCACTTGGTGGGCTCTAACGGGGCTCTGTGGTGCGCAGGAGATGATGGGAGTTGTAGGCACAGGTATTATACAGATTAAAGGGGCTGTGGAGCATCATGGGAGCTCTAGGCTCAGCTGCAGTGTCTCTCTGGGAGGCGCGGGGCATGATGGGGGATGAAGTCTCAGCTGCAATGGCATTTTACTGGAACCGTGGAGCATGATGGGTGCTGAAGTCCAGGAAGTGCATCTTGCGGAGAGTTTGGGGTCTGGGAGGGCACTTCGGGGACACTTTTGCCTCTGAACGGTGACTTGAGGTCCTCAGGGATGGAATGTATACAGTTCGGGAGAGCTTGGAGGGATCTTGGGGAGCTCTAACCGGGCTATTTAGGGAACAAGGGACGGCAGAAATTTTAGGCGACTGACTGGGTTATGAGGTGCTCTGAGCTTGCGGAGGATGGCAGGAGATGAATTGCCAGAAGTGGCTGTAACGGGCATCTGTGGGATTGGGAGCATTCAGGAGATGCTTGGACGCCCTTGGGGGCTGTCCTGAATGGGTCCTGAGAGGGCACGTAGGGATCCTGGAGAGTCTGGGGAACACTAACAGGGCAAGTGGGGAGATACTGGGGATTCTGTGGAGCGCAGGGCATGACGGGCATTGTAGTCCCGTCTGCAATGGGGCTCAGTCGGGCCATGGGGCATGATGGGAGTTAGAGGCAGAAAGGAAAGATGGCGCCGACTCCAAGCACCACCCCCAAAGCACCGATCCCTGGCATTGAACCTGCTTGGTGGCACCTTTGGCTGGCACACACCTGAGAGATGTGTCTGTTTTCAGTGGGGAAAAGTAGGAGTTTCAGATTGTTTTAAGAAAAAAAAGGAAAACTTCTCTTTCCCTGAGTGTAGCAGCTCTGCAAGCAAAGCAGGTCCCAGGTGAATGAGGATGGACAGGATGGGGTTGGGGAATGTGGAGCAAGGTTGTCCACACTGGGTCAGACCTCAAGGCACAGCTTCTTTGAGCAGGCCAGACCTGAGGAGAGACCCTGGATCAATATCTGTCACTGAATGCTGCAGTCACCTCTGCTCCAAAGATAACAGGAATAAAATACATCCTTTAAAATGGGAATCTGTATTTCTCAGAAGCTCTTTGAAATATTTCTCCATAACTATCATAGGAAATCTTCCTAATGAGGTGCACCAGACCAGAGGGAAATCAAGGCACAGCAGTGGTTTGTTAGGAAACCTCTCAAGAACTCCAAGTGAGAATCACACTCCAAAGTTTCTTGGAAGTTTTAATGGGTCCCAGGGAGGAAAATGAGTGAGAAAGTGTCCCCAAGCCTCAATCAGAGCAGAGAACTGGAGGCAGAGATGACAGATGGGGACAAAGAGAAGGTCCTGCTAGCCACAACATTCCTTATCCATTAGAGTCCCAGGGGTTGGGTGACGGGAATGGTGGGGATGGGTGTGGAGACAAAGTATGATTAATTGTCAGCCATGAAGGCTCTTGATTTTCATATTTATTCAGACTACATGGGAAGGTGCAGGGGGGTCAATATCAATTGGACATTGCTGGTAGCAATCTATAAATATGCAAAAGAAAACTTATCAGGACAAAACACTTCTCTCTGCAATGCTTTCAATATAATATACAGTATATTCACTTTGTTTACATTTCTGAAATCTACCTAATTAACCACAGAAGAATTGAAAATTTAAATTATTCCCAAGGGCATTTATTGTTTGAGTGTTTTGAAGAAATGTTTATGAGCCTTTGTCACTGAATTCCCAAACTGAAGAGCTCAAGAAAGAAGAGTTCAATTTTAAGTTTGTTGTGGATTTAGCCTTGGCCAAATTGCCAGTGCATCCCCTAGAATTATTTACTCATTTACTGCTGTGAGATAGGATTAGGAGGAAGGCAAAACAGGCTCAAACTTTATAGGGTACAAGGAAAGTACGAGAAAAAAAACACTTCAGAATAAAACTTTCAGAACACTACTCTTCCCCCACAACATCTTTTCTTTCACACTGGTAACGTACAGAAACAGATCAGTCAGTTTACCATCTCTAAAAATAGCTATTCACCAATTTCCTTGGGGGAGGAGAACTTCAATCTATGGAGATTTCTCCACAAGAAAAGTTTTCTCCTGGCCTCTGTGTCACAGTGAATCAGCCATTCAGGAGAATGTAAATGGGATCACTGTGTAGAAATCCTTTCCCTGATTTACAGTTATCCCAAAAATAATTTGAGGACCATATCAACTTATGGGGCACACTTTAAAGATTGTAACAGATCAAACAGATCAAAAGCTCTCTTCATCTTTGAAAACAGAGTTCTTTCTTCTTTTCTTCCCTGTGGGACAGGAGGGATCTTCATCTCTCTCCTCTCTATTCAAATTTCTCATGGGATCACAGCCATTTCAACATCTTTCTTTAGCACAAATGTCTCTGCTCATGTCTACAGTTATAACATTTCATCCACGCCATAATGCATTTTCTATGAGCTAAAGGGAAACAAGAGTCTCTTCTCCACAGCTTAAAAAAAGGGAAATTTCAGCCCACGACTCACCTAGTTCTGTCATCTGGGACCTGACTCTTCCTTTTATCTGACCTCGATGTTTTCATGATGTTTCTGTGCCTATCTTGGTCCTCTTCTTTCAGTCAAGAGAGAGAACAAAGTGTCTGCAAGTCACATTCTTGGCAGTGAAAGAGTTCATATTTTGCCCAGACCTGCAGATGGTCAAGTGATCTCTCCTGGGCCACAGCCCAGAGATATTTTACAATGGAAACTTTTTCAGTGGCTGAGCTGGGGGCCTGGTCCAGGGTAGCAGGGGCCCAGGCCAGAATGGCAGGGGCTGCTCTGGGAGGGGGGCCAGGATCTCAACAGCCAGGCTAGAACTCAGAGGCTGCACCCATGGGCTGATGGCTCCTCATCTGCCTTGCCCCGTGGTTTGTGGAAAAACTCATCAGGGGCAGCATTCCAGCCACACCACAGGCCAGTCTGGCCACTCTGGGGGGAGGGGGAAGCAGGCAGGGTCTCAGCAGTCGATGGCCCTGCCTAGAAATCCCCCTCCCCCAAGTTACTCAAAATTTGGAAGAGGACTGTTATTAATGCTGTTCGACCTGTCCAGTTAATCAAACAACAAGGTTAAATTTAGCAGCAATTTTTTTAATATCAGCAATTCTATATAAATGGATACAGTCAAAGTATATCAAATACATATATTTGAGTATATACAAAATTTGACAGTGGGCAATTTAGTATAATTGAGGTTTGAATAAAGCATAAGCAAAACTGACCAGGGGTACACTGACTGGGGGTACAGGTAGGGGCTCGCCCTTCCTCCCATACCAAAGCAATCAAAATAAAAATCCTACTTACATACTGCATGTTAATATGTATTAATACAGAATGTTCTGGAAAGCTCCTCCTAGTTTCTATTCCTAAAATCTATGTCACTATGTTAGGTTGGCATGCTCTACTAGTAGTTAGGGGTGTCTCATCCTTTCTGGGGTCTTATTTCCGATGAATGCTCTGGGTCTTCCTCGTGTTCGCTGAGTGACCTTGCAGGTAGAGCGAGAGCACTAAGCTTTGCGTTATGTAACTAAGCATATGTTCCCACAACAAACTTTATTTCAGTGTCCAATACCTGGAATCATCCCAGTTTGGCCCATTCCAAGGTGGAAAATATTTATTTCTAGCTGCTGTTATCAAAACTACATCCTTATTCTAATACTTCCACTGAACATCTGGAGGATTTAATCTGCTTTGTTCAACCATTTTCTTTTTTATTTTTCTTTTTTGCTTTGTAAAAATTAAATACAATTTTCTATTGATATGAAACAACAATTTTGTTAATATAGTTACAATTTAGTTTGCACAAATCACATTTATCACATGACAGAAACAGAAGAAATAGAAGATGCAGAGAGAAAGACATAAAAGATGCACGCACACACAGCTACCAACTCCTGGATTCCAGTGGCGTTCAGATAGAAATCCCAAGAGGAGGTAGGGTCAAGATACGTCCTTGCCTAGTGGTCAGCCTTAAATTCTTTTTAGTCTTTCTGGATCATTCTCCCAGGTGGGACTTTTGGTCATTTGCACTCAAGAGCTGGGCTGGGGCTCCAGAGTTGGGTGTGGAGCATTTCCTTCCGTGTGACACAGAGCCCAGGAGAAGGCAGGGTACGGACCATGGACTGAGCCCATGCTCTGTGTTTTGAGCCCCTGGGCCTTCGTGTGCCTCCCCCCAGGTGGGACTTGTGCTTGCTGGGGCAATCAGGGCCTGGGTCGGAACCAGCCCACTGTGTGACTGATTGACAGCTCATCCTGAGGTGTCTGGGACATTGATCTCATCCAGCCTCTGTCAGCAACCATGGTGACACTGCGGAACCTCATGGAACAGTTGTGACAATGCGGGTCCAAGGACACCATGGTGACACTGCAGAACCTCATGGAACCATGGGTCAGTTGTGACAATGCAGGTCCAAGGACACCATGTTGACATTGCAGAACCTCATGGAACCAAAGAGACCATTGTCACTCTTGTTCCTCTTGGATTCTGGGGGACAACTGTGGGACTCAGGACCCCTATGGAACCAATCGCCAAGGATGAAGTTGTGGGGCCTGTAGAACCAAGGAGCCATTGTGGCACTGAAACATGGAGAATTAAAATTAAACAGTTAAGGGTAAATATACAGGAGGGTGCTTTAACTAGAAGGGAGGTGTCACAATCCACTCAATTTGAGTGGGAGTCGTGATGCTTTGTTCAACCCGTGGGTGCAAAAGACAAAAAGCAGAGAGACTTAAGTTTTATTCAGCAGCAAGCAGCAATGCAGTTTATTGCGTGCCAACAATTCAGCTTTGCGATAGAGGGGAAAGAGAGAGAGAAAGAGGTAAAGGAAACGAAATAAAAACGTGGGGGAAAGTGAGGGAGAGAGAGAGAGAGAATAGGGATATAGCTACCAACAGATGGGATGCATCCTCGTGGTCTTCAGCTGATGGACGCATCTTTAATCCATCGGGGAGAAAGAGATCTTAAAATCTCTTTAAGAAAGTCACTTTTTATTGTCCTTTTCCAAAGCAAGTGCCCTCTGGCCAAAAGGTGGAGAGATTTATGGACTATTGTATGTGGAGATCATCACTCAAATAAACAGGTGCAGGAACAGGGCGCTATAACCAGTACCCTGCTCAAAAGCAGAGTACTGTGGCAAGCACCAAGCACACCTACAAACAATCCTGGGCCAGCATCCACTTCAGCCAGGCAGAACTCAGGTCCAGAGTGAGTTGTGGAGTCCTGGGGTCTCAGTCTCTGATGATGGTTGCGAGGCAGATCAGGGAAACTTCAGACCAACTCTTACAGGGGGTGACAAGACCCTCTGAGTGCTTATCATTTGCTGTCTTTGCAAAAACAGGAGCACAGAGCAAGGCTACAAGATAAGATAGAGGGCCAAGAATGCACAAACAGGATGGAAGAGCGAGGCCCCTTCCAGATAAGGGGGATTCCTTAGACCCCAAGCCAGTGAAAACCTATATCAAGGTCGGGAAAGTGACCAAAGTCTAATACTCACAGGCAGAGAAGGTGAGGTGAAAAGTTCAACTGAGAGGAAGACTGTTTACTTCATCCCAAAGACCCCAGATGACCACCAGAGCGACCAACAAGGAGCAGTGCGCAGTCACAAAGAGGCGTGGAGCTAATTTTAATACGGAGCAGGGAAAGGCAGGGTTAGGAAATGAATATGTATTAGGCGCATTGTGCAATCCTAGTTTGTAGCCAATAAAAAAAGAGGTGCAAGCTGCCAAAGGTGTGCATGTTTTTAGAGAAGCTATCCCCCACGCACCTCAGTGCTGAATAAAATAAATACCTATAACTTACTTTGTGGGTTATAAAGTTTTGTCATTAATCAATTTGGGTGACCCTACTGCTCCCATGAGATTTTGGGCTGCCCTCTTTGCCCCCCTCAGAGCTGGACCTGGTGCAGAACGCCGTCTTCACCGACCCCACAGACCAAAGCGTCTGAGTGTACTTGTGCTGCATCCTCTCCCAAGGTAACTCGGGGCTGTCTCCCACCCCTGGAGCTCTCACCTGGAGTTTTGGGGTACCCCTGAATGTTGAGGTGCCCTCCAACCATCCCCCGCTGCCGCCGAGGGTCATCTGTGTGCATGTCGATTGAGAGGATGAAACAGTGGCCATCATCTTCTCCCAGCTTGTCAAGGTGAGACAGGACACTTGGGTGCTGCAAACATCACCTGGATATCCCCAAAATCACCTGGGTAAACCTGGGTACCCCCAGAAATCTCCCAAGTACACCTCAGTGCCCCTTGGACACCTGAATCTATCAAAAACCCTGGGGTACCACAAAATTGGTGTCCCTAAATCCTTATTGTTTTGACAGGGTAGACCTGGTGTCCTTAAAAATCCCTTTTGACTTTAATGCTAGACCTGGTATCCCTCAAACACTATTGATTTTGATGGGGCAGACCTAGTGTTCTGTTAATTCAATTTTATCTCCACTAATCCTTCCCAGTGGATCCAATCATGACCCAGTGCTCCCAGAATAGCTCCCAGTTTGACTAATTTGCCCTCCTAGTTCTCCCAGTGCACACAGTAGAGCCCCCAGTTTTCCCAGTTTGCCCCTTTCCTCCCTTCCAGTGCTTCCAGCTCCCCCCCAGTGGTTCCAGCTCCTCCTCCAGTGCTTCCCCTTAGCCCTCCCAGTGCTCCCAGTTTAACCAGTAACCCTTCCCCATCAAGCCCTATTGATGGGTTGACCTGATGTCGCTAAATCCACATTGACTTCAATGGGTAGGCCTGATGTCCCAAAATTTTTCGTGGTAAAAATCCCGATTTTGGGTTCAGAACTCCCAGATTCTGGGCTGAAATCGGAGAATTTTGGGCTTACCTGAAGGCACAGCTCCAGCATGATCTGCAGCTGTGGGATCATGGATTAGGGATTGGCTTCCAGGAATTCATCCAGGGCTTCCAGAGCAACAGCACCACGATCCTGGAGCAGAAATTCCCAGAATTCAGCCCAAGATTTCCTCCAAATTTCCCCACATTTCCCCATTTTAGCACCAAATGTCTGCAAAATCCCCACTGACGTTAAAGGATAAACCTGGTGTCCCTAAATCCCTTTTGACTTCAACAGGGTAGACCTGCTGACCACAGATCCCAATTGACTTAGATGGGGTAAAGCTTGTTTCCCTAAATTTCTCTTGACTTTGGTACAGTAGACTTGTTGTCCTTATGCCCCCCTTGATTTCAATAGGGTAAATATGATGTCTTTAAATCCTTGTTGGGACATAAATATTATATAAGAGATGGGGCAACTGGGAGACATTGCAAAAGATGGTTTATTGCTTTATTGCATCAGTCTCATATAATAGAGAGACATTGAAGATGTTAGCTCCAATGCCATAATATTAGAAGCCGCCTACTTCTTAGTTACAACGCTTTATTTTAGTTTTTTAAACAATCAAATTCTTCCTCAAATACTAGCCTCTTTTTACACTAATCATTAATTGCTTTGCTTCTCATGGCTTTGCAGAAATGCATCATTTTTCAACCAGTCATACAACACTTCACAAACTTACATTGATACATCATAAACTTCTAACTAACTTTATAACAGGTTCTACTGCTAGCTAAACTTTAAAAATTTTTACTATCCTATTTAATATATTGCTTTGCTTACATAATACATATTTCTGTTTGCTTAAAATATATTTTTACTTATACTACCAACTTATATTCTTGTTTCATGTCTGTTTCACTTTAATGCTCTAATACTCTAAGCCTTCTCCAAGGTCTTAGGTCAAGCCTTGTACCCATTTCTGTCTCTGATCCTGTATGCAAAAGGCCCTGAGAGCTCTCACACTGTTACAGGAATCCTTAGTTCCATGGGGCCCAGTAGTGTCACAATGGACTCGGTTCAATGGTGCCACTCATTCTGACAACTGCCCTTGGCCTGAGGAGACCCATAGTGCCAAAATGGTTCCTTGGTTCCATGGAGCTGCAAAGTGTCACAATAGTCTCCATGATTCCATGAGGCCCTGCAGTGTCACAACAGACCATTGGTTCCATGACACCCCACTGTGTCACAATGGCCCCCTGGTTCATTGAGCCCCATAGTGTCACTATGATTTCCTTTGTTTCAAAAGGCCCTTGTCCAAGTTTAGGACAAATTTGGGGAAAGACCTCCCAAAGAACTCAGAAAGAATTCTCTCAGGGGAAAGTGGAAAAAACTTATTTATTAACAAAACACAAGAGAAAACACTTCCCAGTCAGACCCAGATGACCAAAAAAAAAAAAAAAATTTCACCAAGAGAGAGATGAGCTCGGAGATCTTCGCTGGGAAGGGCAGCAGAGCTTCTTTGGCAAGCTTCCAGAGGCAGTCTCTGAGGTTCAGATCCGTTTTCCTCTGGAGCCACTTGCTCAGACCTTCACCACTTATACATTTCCTTCTGCCTCATGTCTGTGTGATCTATTGTACAGGCAATGGTGGTAATACTCAACAATGATATTTGTATATAATTTTCACCCCATAATCAGATCTCCCTGAGGTACACAGCGTGTTGTTCCATCTTTCTGCATTATCCACCATGTACATCCTGGTCCTTGAGCAAAGACAATCCCTCGAATGGGTTTGCCTGTACTCGAAGCATGATTAATCCATACTGTCTTCCCTAGCAAACCTCTGACATGGGCCACTGGGACTTTGTCTCCATCTACTATATTAATGCACTCAGACTGAGCAGGACCTGCTGAGTTGATGGAACCTCAAGTGTTAACTAACCAGGTGGCCTTATGCTAAATGCTGCTCCCAGTTCTTGAAAGACCCCCCCCCCAGTGCTTTTAAGGTGGCTTTCAACAATCCATTATACCTCTCCACTTTACCTGCAGCTGGTGCATGGTAGGGGATGTGGTACACCCACTCAATGCCATGTTCCCTAGCCCAGGTGTTGATAAGGTTATTCTTAAAATGAGTCCCATTGTCTGAATCAATCCTCTCAGGGGTGCTGTGCCTCCAAAGGACCTGCTTTTCCAGGCCCAGGATGGTGTTGCGGGCAGTAGCATGGGACACAGGGTAGGTCTCCAACCACCCGGTGGTGGCTTCCACCATGGTCAGCACGTAGCGCTTGCCCTGGCGGGTTTGAGGCAGTATGATGTAATCTATCTGCCAGGCCTCCCCGTACTTGTACTTGGACCACCGTCCCCCATACCAGAGGGGCTTCACCCACTTGGCCTGCTTGATGGCAGCACAGGTTTCACAGTCATGGATAACCTGGGTAATACTGTCCGTGGTTAGATCCACCCCTCGGTCTCGTGCCCACTTATAGGTGGCATCTCTGCCCTGATGGCCTGAGGCATCATGGGCCCATTGAGCCAGGAACAACTCTCCCTTATGTTCCCAGTCAAGGTCTATTTTCAACCCCCCTATCTTTGCAGCCTGATCTACTTGCTGATTATTTCGCTGCTCTGCATTAGCTCTACTTCTGGGGACATGGGCATCTACATGGCGAACCTTCACAGGTAGTTTCTCTAACCAAGTAGCGATGTCTTTCCACTCTTCAGCAGCCCAGACTGGTTTTCCTCTATGCTGCCAGTTTGCCTCTTTCCATCTCTTCAGCCATCCCCACAGAGCATTGACTACCATCCAAGAATTAGTGTACAAATAGAGCTTTGGCCACTTTTCTCTTTCGGCAATGTTTAGGAACAGTTGAATGGCTTTGAGTTCAGCAAATTGACTGGATCCACTCTCTCCTTCAGTAGCCTCTGCAACCCGTCGTGTGGGGCTCCATACAGCTGCTTTCCGTCTCCGATTCATCCCTACGAGGCGACAGGAACCGTCGGTGAACAGAGCATAGCGTGTTTCCTCTGCTGGCAGCTGGTTGTATGGTGGAGCTTCTTCAGCCCGGGTCACTGGTTCTTGTTCCTCATCTGTCACACCAAAACTCTCACCTTCTGGCCAGTTTGTAATTATTTCCAAAATCCCAGGGCGATTTAGTTTTCCAATTTGGGCACACTGTGTAATGAGAGCAATCCACTTGCTCCATGTGGCACTGGTGGCATGGTGGGTGGAGGGAACCTTTCCTTTGAACATCCACCCCAACACCGGCAGTTGGGGTGCCAGGAGGAGTTGTGCTTCTGTACCAACCACCTCTGAAGTGGCTTGGACTCCTTCATAGGTGGCCAAGATTTCCTTCTCCGTTGGGGTGTAGTTACCTTCAGACTCTCTGTAGCTCCGACTCCAGAATCCCAGTGGTCGGCCTCGGGTCTCGCCAGGCACCTTTTGCCAAAGACTCCAGGACAATCCATGGTTCCCGGCTGCAGAGTAGAGCACATTCTTCGCATCTGGTCCCATTCTGACTGGGCCAAGGGCCACGGCATGAGCGAATTCCTGTTTTATCTGGGCAAAAGCGTGTTGCTGCTCAGGGTCCCAGTGGAAATCGTTCTTCTTGCAGGTAACCGGGTAAAGAGGGCTCACAATCTGAATGTATTCAGGAATGTGCATCCTGCAGAAACCTATAGCGCCTAAGAAAGCTTGTGTCTCCTTCTTGTTGGTTGGTGGGGACATCGCTGTGATCTTGTTGATGACATCAGTAGGAATCTGGTGCTGTCCATCTTGCCACTTCACTCCTAAGAACTGAATATCTCGAGCTGGTCCCTTAACTTTACTCTTCTTAATAGTGAAGCCGGCTTCCAGGAGGATTTGGATAATTTCTCTCCTTTCTCAAACACCTCTGCTGCTGTGTTTCCCCACACAATGATGTCATCAATATATTGTAAATGTTCTGGAGCCTCACCCTTTTGTAGTGTCGTCTGGATCAGTCCATGACAGGTGGTAGGACTGTGCTTCCACCCCTGGGGCAGTCGGTTCCAAGTATATTGCACACGCCTCCATGTAAAGGGAAACTGAGGCCTGCATTCTGCTGCCAGAGGAATGGAGAAAAATGCATTGGCGATATCGATAGTGGCATACCACTTTGCTGCTTTGGACTCCAACTCATACTGCAGCTCCAGCATGTCCGGCACGGCAGCGCTCAGCAGTGGAGTTACTTCATTCAATGCACGATAGTCCACAGTTATCTCCATTCTCCATCAGATTTACGCTCAGGCCAGATGGGGCTGTTGAAGGGTGAGTGGGTTTTGCTGACCACCCCTTGGATCTCTAGCTCCCGAATCATCTTATAGATGAGAACCACAGCATCTCGAGTTGTTCTATATTGTTGGCGATGCACTATTGAAGTGGCAATCGGTACCTTTTGCTCTTCTACCTTCAGGAGTCCTGCGGTAATTGGATTCTCAGACAGTCCAGGCAGGGTGTTCAATTGCCGGATTCTCTCTGTTATCACAGCTGCTATCCCAAATGCCCACTTGCGTGCTTTTGGGTCTTTAAAATACCCCCTTTGAAGGAAATCTATTCCTAAAATACATGGGGCCTCTGGGCCAGTCACAATTGGGTATTTTTTCCATTCCTTTCCAGTCAGACTCACTTCAGCTTCCACCAGGGTAAAATCCTGTGATCCTCCTGTCACGCCAGCAATGGAGACAGATTCTGCCCCCACGTATCTTGATGGGAATATTGTACATTGTGCACCAGTGTCAACTAAAGCTTTATACTTTTGTGGTTTCGATGTGCCAGGACAACAAATCCACACAGTCCTAAACACATGATTTTCCCTAGCCTCACCCTGGCTAGAGGCAGGGCCTCTCTAAGCCTGTTTATCCTTCTTTCCGGGGGCACATGTCTTAGAAGTTCCTTTGAGTGGATCGGACATGTCATCATCATCCTCATACTTGGCATTGTGGTTATGGGCAACTGGAGCTGCTCTCTTTTTGGTGGAGCTTTCTCTTTGAGTCTTACTTCCTTCAAGTCGTGCACTCCTTGTGCCAGAGCAGCCGTAGATTTTCCATCCCATCTCCTCATGTTTTCTCCACAATCACGCAGGAAGAACCATAACTCAGCACGTGGGGTGTACCTTCTCTCCCCATCAGGGAAACGTCTGCGTTGGATGCCAGGACGTCTAATTTGCACAGCTGAGATTTGGAGGAGGTCCTCCTTAATCTCCTCCCTGTGCCTCTTATGATTTTCCTCTATCTTGTCCTCTAAGTTCTGCAAACGTGTTTCCACGGCCGCGATTCTGGTGTGAGTTGGGCCATGTACAGCATCTGCGTATGCCCAGAGCTTCTTCGCCATGTAGAGCACAGTCTCATGTATCTCTTCCCGCTTCATTATTGCTAAGGCAGAGGCGTATTCAGATGGCCTGAGCTGCACAAGTTTCCTCCACATCACTGGTGTGCATGGTACCAAGTCTGGATTCCTAATTGTTATGTCATCCGAAAAAATGATTTCTGCCACTGCCATTTCCCTGAGACACTGGACCCCCTGCTCTATGGTTTTCCACTGGGTCTGCTGCATATACAGGTCATCTGCACACAGATATCTTTGTGCCACGCTGTCCAGGACCCCTGCCCAGAATCTTTGAGGGTTAGCCTTCCTCATCATGCCTTGGTCGATGACAGGATCATGAGACAGAGACCCCAAATGCCTCGCTTCAGTGCCATCCAGAACTGTAGCCTCACCTGCAACATCCCAGAGACAAATCAACCAGCTGATTATAGATTCATCAGGTGGCCGGGTGTAATCTTTTCGTAAACCACGAAGATCTTTTAGGAAAGGGACTCATTATTGGTCTCTACTCTGACACTAGTTGTTTTGGCTCCTGATTTTATATCAGGAGGTGTTGAGGGTCCCTCTCCAGCATCATCATCATCCACCGGCCGATCGGTCTTCTTTGTGCGCTTCCCACTTCTTGTGCTGGTAGCAACAGCCATTGGTTGGGGCTTATTATCCAGTTTAGCTGCTGGGTTTAGGCCTAGGGGGTTGGTAGCAACCTGAGTGACTGGGATAGTAGATAATTTATCTCCCTGTTCCCTTTCCTCTGTCTTCTGCTCTATACTGCCTAGCAGGGTGCGATAATGCATGCGCCAGGGCCCAGCTCGCTGTAATAACCCTTTTCTCTTTAGAACCATCCTGACACTTCTCCTTTAAGTATCTTGCAACCTCGATTGGATCCTGAATCTGTTCAGGTGGGAATTCCCAGATTACGGGGTCAGAAAATTCTTTTAAAATCTGGCCCATGTTCTCCCATTTGCAATTCCGCTCAAGATTCCTCCTGCTTAGCTTGACTCCTAAATCAGGAGTCTTCCCAGCCTCTTTAGAAATGTCGGCCTTTATTCTATATAAACTGCAGACAGTGTAACAAAAACTTACTAAATTAATTACCAGAAAGATGGTTTCCTTAATATTCAGGGAGATCTGAATGTTTTCTAATAAAGATGTAACTGATTCAGAGGAGAGGAAAGGAAATAAAGGCAGGAAATCCTCTTTGCCTGCTTCTCCTCTAATAAACAACACAAACCATGAATTATACATTCCTGAGGCAGATTCCAACATTCTTATAAACCTCCTGCACACCATTACCACCAAGCCTAGCCCAATGAGTATTTTTGTTAATACCCCTTTAAAACAAAAACTACGTATTAAAGACAGCATCGGAGCTATCTCCGGATGAGCAAACAAACCCAAGGACCACAGTGGTATTAACACTTCAAAGAAACCTAACAACCAAACATACAGGCAGGCTCCCACAACAAAAGACATTATGGATTCCATAGACATACCAATACCAACAGTTGAAAACAAAATATTATTAGAATAAAGTTTTTTCCACTTTTTTCCTGGTCTCCCTGTACCGGCCACCAAATTGATTTGTCCAAGTTTAGGACAAATTTGGGGAAAGACCTCCAAAGGAGCCCCCGCCAGACAGTATAAACCGCCCCCCCCCAATTCCTTCCTTCACCGGACTCAGAAAAAATTCTCCTCAGGGGAAAGTGGGAAAAACTTATTTATTAACAAAACACAAGAGAAACACTTCCCAGCACAGACCCAGATGACAAAAAAAATATTTCACCGAGAGAGAGGGACGAACTTAGATGATCTTCGCTGGAAAGGGCGGCAGAGCTTCTTTGGCAGGCTTCCAGAGGCAATCTCTGAGGTTCAGATCCATCTCCTCTGGAGCCGATGCAGATCTTCGGGATGTTATGGGAAGAAGGGAGAGAGAAAGAGGGGCAGCTGGGGTAGCCAGCAGGGTAGCAAGCCGGGGCAGCAAGAAGCAAGCCGGGGGCAGAAAAAAAACAAGCCGGGGGCAAGCCACAGCAGCCAAAGCCGGGGGAGCAAGCCAGCAGCAGCCGAGCAGCTCAGGGGAGGGGCCGCCACAGCGGCCGGCAGCTCCATGCAGATAGGGGGGGCAGGGAGAGGAGCTAGTCATAACATCAACTCAGGACAGATGATAAGCTAGTAAAGAGGATTGGCGGGTGCAAGAAGAAAAAGTGGAATTGTAGTAATATTGGACAAGTTTAGGCTACAGTGGCCATGTCTGAACAAATCCAGGCCTTGCTCTGAATTGTGTGCACCAGCCAAAAACTGTTTTTAGCTGCTTTTCTCCATGTTTTGCTGCCTAGTTGTTTTTCTGCATATTTCACTATTCTTTCACACACTTAGCTGTTTTCTGTATATTTCTTAGTATAAACCAGTGTTTATAACAGGTGCACAGCATGAGCCATATTTAGATGTTTTTCAACAACTTGTTGAGACACCTCAAGGCCACTGAAACATAAACTGTGCTAAATCGGGAGAGAAGGAGCTGAAACACACAATAGCAAGATTAGAAGTCTCAAGATAAAGATGGGTGGTGAAGATGTGGATGACCACCAATCATCACCTTTGGGGGGCTCGTGCAGGGTGGGTGAACATCATAGAACCACCAATCAAGAAATGTGTGACTGCATGGACAGTAGTTTTTTTAAAATGTATAACTGGGGCTAAAGAATAAACAGTAAATCGGCTTATGCATAATCATATTTATTTGCTGTCCAGAAGTCGTGTTTCTCCTCCAGCTGATGCAGCTTTTGTGCCCTGTGGACAGAGGGTAGCGTGAGGGACAGGAAGTTCTATCTCAGTTATCACCTTATTTATCCTCAGCTACACATCCAGCTGCACTAAGCAGAAACAGAGTTCAGAGTTGTTCAAACTAAGAATGGGCTAAAGTTGACATTACCACTTATTGTTGGGAATTTGATATTTCACCATGGCTAAGGCCAATCTTCTGCCTGCAAAACCAGACCTGCAGATCTTCTAAAAGTCTTCAGCAGAAAAGGAGAAAACTGCCAGGGATCCCTTTGCTGCTGCTGCTGCTGCAAAGACCCTGACAGGAACTTTCCTTCAGCCTTCCAGACTGGCACTGGGTTGCCACACACAGAGCTCACAACTTGCTGCACAATTGTGAGCACCAAAGGTTTCTTCCCACTCACCGAAGGAGGAGCTGCTTGGGATCCACACGAGGTGCCCTGCAATGGGAGAGGGAGCATGAACCAGATGCAGGTAGGAAAAGAATTGCCAGTGGTGGGAAATGCCACGGAGCAAGGCAAGCCCAAGAGAGCATTTTGCTTTCACAGCATCCCTGCAGGAGCCACAGTCCCTTCCCAGAGCAAGCAAAAGAACAGCACAAAATGCTGTCAGTTCTTGGCTGGAGCAGCAAACGGGGCAGTTCCAGGTTCCAGTGCCACAGACGCCCTGCTTGAGGGAACAGAACCCGCCAGGCCTCACTGCAAATGCCTGGCTGGCTGCAGACACCCCCTTTACAGCTGCAGCTGCTGCTGGCAGGAGCTCTCCCAAACGAACGGTGTCTTGATGGCAATTTGGTGACAGAGTCAGCTCAGGTCCAGAGGAAGAACAGAAAGCACACAGCAAGCCCAAAGCCACAGATGCTGCACCAAGGGAAAAACTCGACTGACTTGCCAAGTGGGTTAGAAAATACCCCGAATAAGGCACAGAGTACAGAGTGAAAACTGCAGCAGCCACTTGCTGGATCACTGTGGCTGCGCTGCACACGTCTGCAGGCTGTGCCCTGCAAGCACAGAAGGACACGTCAGGGCTGGGCTGGCTGCTGGGAATGCCTCGGGCAGGAGGATCCTCCGGCAATCAGCAGCACCCAGAGCCGCTCTGGGCACTGAGGCCTCTGTGTCCCACAGCAATGGGAACACGCTGGGATGTGGCAACGTTCCTGTGACACCACAGCAGCAGCTCACGCAAAAACCGCTTGGAAGGTTCTCCTGTGTCACAAAGGAGCACAAAGAATCCTCCCAGGGCACAGCCCACTGCCCAAAGGATCCAAGAGGAACTCCCAAAATGCAGCAAACAAGGACACCCCATAGTCCAGCCTGAACACTGAGGAGGAGCAAGGACAGGACAAAACCAAAGGAAACATGACCTTTAGTCACTGATGCTTCTGACTAAAACCAGCAGGGCTTGTTCCATCTGGGATCTTTGTTCTAGTTCTAAAAACAAGCAAGGTTCTCCACTCTAAATATGCAGAGTGCAGAAGCTGGGGAGGAGGTGGGATTGGGAAGGAGCAGGAGCAGGAGGAGGGGTTGGGAAAAGGAGGAGCAGTAAGGGGAGGAGCAGGAGCAGGCAAAGAAGGAGAAACAGGAGGTTCCAGTGCCCCCTGTGGCCGCAGCACCCCCGGCCACGGGACCATCGCCCCCAGCGCACCCTGCAGGGGAGCGGGGAGGGAAAGCTCGTCCCAAATCTATCGGGGGGCCCTGAGAGGGTTTTTTATTGGGGTGTGTTTGGAGCTCTCAGATTGCAGAATTGAGCCCCAAATATCGTCTGGCGTCCCTGGGAGGTTTTTTCCTGTGTGTATGTTTGGATCTTGCATGACCCCAAAGCTGAGCCCCTTGGGGGGATCTTTGGGGGTCCGTGTGGCCATTGCCCAGTATCGGCAGGGGGAGGACATTGGTGCTGGGGACCCCTGGGAGAGCAGAGGAGAGGAACCCCTGGGACCTCCAGAGCAGGGAGAGCAGAGAGGGGTGATCCTGGAGCTGGGGGGCCCTGGCAGCCTGGAAAGGGGGGGAGTCTGGAGAGGAGGGACCCTTGGGATCCCAGGGATCTCAAAGTGAGGCATCAGTGAAGAAGGGACCCCATGGACCCCCAAAACCCCCTGGATCATCCCTAAGCAGGACCCTGGAGAAGTGGGAACCCCTGGAGCCATTGGGCCCCATCATCCCAGGGGAAGGGAAACCTCTGGAACCCCAAAGTGGAGAGATCAGAGATGGGGAACACCTTGGAGGGGATTTTTGGGCTGAATCTTGATATTTTGGAGAATTTCATGGGCACAAGAGACCTCTTATGTTCTAGAGATGGATTTGGGCAGGAGGAGCTCCCAGCCCAAGGAGTCCCCACCTTCTTTTTCCCCTCAAACCAGGATTTGTCATTTCCAAGCCACAGCTGGATGGAGGAGGAAGAAAAGCCCCACAAGTGCTTGGAATGTGAGAAGAGCTTCTGCTACAGCTCCCACCTGAGGGAACACCAGAACATTCACACTGGGAAATGGCTCTATGGGTGTGAGAAATGTGGGAAGAGTTTCAGTTGGAGCTTTAATCTCACCAAGCACCTCGAGATCCACACCAGGGAACAGTTTCTTTTCCTCTGCCCACAGAGCTCCTGACCCAGCAGTGGCTGCAGCCCCTCCCCGTGACCTCGGGACCGGCCAGGACTCTCCGCTCTGTCCCCATGCTCATTTTGGGGGA
This sequence comes from Muscicapa striata striata, assembly GCA_030060385.1. Classification (NCBI taxonomy): domain Eukaryota; kingdom Metazoa; phylum Chordata; class Aves; order Passeriformes; family Muscicapidae; genus Muscicapa; species Muscicapa striata. Next base: position 25,989 of record JAREIS010001365.1, read on the forward strand.
GGTCGTGTGTCCCCCCCCAGCCCCGCTGTCGTTCTACCCCAGCCCAGCTGCTCCCAGTGTTCCCAGTAAAGCTTCCCAGTTTTCCCCAGTCCCGTTTATTGTGGGGCGGGACTGGGAGGGACTTGGGGGACCCCGGGGGATCGTGTTGGGCGGGGAGGGCGGGGTCCAGGTGGGGAACACTGGGTGCTGCGGGTCTGCCCGGCAACCGGTGAGTCATCAGAGCTGCTCTCCCTGATTGGCTGAATCTTCTTCATCGCATTGTCTGATTGGCTGAGGAGAGGCCCGGGAGTGGAGAGAAGGAGCAGGAGAGATCCCGCCCCGAGCACCGAACGGGAACAACAGACCCAGCCTGGGCACAGGGAGGGAATTTATTACCAACAAAATCACAGCAGGACAAGGAGAACGGGAAAAAATCTCTCAAACACCTTCCCCCCACCCAACAGGGATCACCAGGACCACGGATCAGCAGGGCTCTGCCCAACGGGGGTCACTGGGGATCATCCAACACCGATCCTCCCATGGGGGATGGAGCTGGAGCAGAGCACGAAGCTCTTCCCACACTTGGGGCACTCACAGGGCTTCCTTTAGTGGAGCCTCCGTTGGTGTCGGGTCAGGTGAGAGCTCCTGGAGAAGCTCTTCCCACACTCAGGACACTCGTAGGGCCTCTCCCCAGTGTGGATGCGCCGATGGACAGTGAGATGGGAGTTTTCCTTGAATCCCTTCCCGCAGTCGGGGCAGCGGAAGGGCCTCTCCTCTCTGTGAATCCGCTCATGTTTGAGGCGATCGGAGCTGGTCTGAAACCTCTTCCCACACACAGGACACTCATAGGGCCTCTCCCCAGTGTGGATTTGCTGGTGTCTTCCCAGGTGAGAGCTCTGCCCAAAGCTCTTCCCACATTCTAAGCAGGTGTAGGGCCGTTCCCCTGTGTGGATCACCTGGTGCCGCAAAAGATCAGATATCGTCCTGAAACTCTTCCTGCATTTCCCACACTCGTAGGGCCGTTCCCCGGTGTGGGCCATCTGGTGCCGGATGAGCTCAGAGCTCCATCTGAAACCCTTCCCACATTCCAAGCACTTGTGGGGCTTCTCCCCTCCATGAGGCTTCTCCACCAGCTCTGAGCTCTGCCTGCATCTCCGGCCGCCTTCCCGGCTCAGGGAGGGTCTTTCCTCCTCGCAGCTCCCTGGGCTGGGTTTGCAGCCCCTCCTCCTGAGGGATCTCTGGGACTTTTCTGCCTTCTCCATCTCTCCACTCCTTGGGACTGAAAAATCCTGGTCTGGGGGAAAAACAAGAAGAGATCTCCATGGACTGGGAGTTCCTCCTTTCCCAAGTTCATCTCAGGAAATCATTGGGCATTTTTTGTCTCTAAGAACTTCCCAAACACCACAAGATTCAGCCCAAAAATCTTCCTGTCTCTGTTTGAAAGGCAGGTGTCTACTAAGAAAGGCAGGAGCCTCTCTTTGAAATTAAGAACGTAAACCCCCACACGCCAAATTATTATAATTTTGAGATTAAGGGGCTCTCAGGCAACATATGGGAATATGAATAACTCTTCCTAACTAGGAAATTGAAATAGAAATACAGTATTACAAAGAGCAAAAAGAAACCCAAAAGACTCACCGATTCAGAATACAACCTGACAGCCTGACAGTCAGGGTGTTGGTAGCAGTCTGATTAAATGGTGGATTCAGTCCTCCTGGAGTTACAGATGTGGTTCAGTTGAAGCAGTGGTCCTGTAGAAGGGTGCAGTTTTCCTCTGAAGCTCCAGTGATAATGTGGAATGATCTGGTTTTCCTTTGGAAAAAGCTGCTCCAAACCTAGTTTTTATCGAGGTAGGAAAGGCTTGGCTCCTCCCACTGGGTGAAGCATCTCCCAAAGGGATGATGTAATTTTATCAGTCATGCAGTGGGACATAATGGCCCATTAACAGAAGATTTATCCCTGGAGGAAGGATGGGTTGTGAAAAAGATAAAGATGACTCCCCCATCTGCTTTAAAGAGATGGCCCATTAGCAGATAATATCTCCCATGGAGATAAGGATCAGTGCCCCACCTGTATTAACCAGATGCTGATAAAATGCATACTTTTGGTCACATCCTGTACTGCAACCTAAGACAAGGTTTTATTCTGAATTTTATTATTCAAATTATTCATATTAGAATTTTATTATTTCTTTTCAGGTTGTTACTAAAAGTTTCCTTTACACTCTTTAAGTTTTAAGCCTGCCTTGCTTTTGCTCCTAATCCTATCTCACAGGAAATGAGTGTACTGAAATTGAAGAATCAAAACCACTACACCACCTTACTTCTGCTACTTACTTCATTTTAGAAACTTTGTTATATTTCTCCTGCCTCGACTCAGTAGTGTTACTTCTTGTATTCCTATTCCCAGTCCTGTTCCCGTATTCCAATTTCTAATCCCTGTCCCATCTTCTAAATCCCCATCCCATATTGTCTCTCCAATTGCTATTTCCATACTCTGTATCCTGTTCCCATATTCCCATTCCTGGTTCCTCTTTTCATTCCTGTTCCCATGTCCCTGTCCCCATTCCCAGTCCCTGTCCCCATTCCCGGTTGTTAGAGTCTGGAACACAGAAGCCTCTCTGAGTCACTCCAAGAGAGAACAGAATGTAAAAATTAAATTAAAAACCTTTTGAGAAATTAAAATACAGTAAACCACACAGACATGAAATAGAGGTCTAAGTTTTAGTTTAAGGTATTAGAAATATTAATTTGCATAGGTATGAAGTAGAAGTGTAACTCATAGTGTGAAGTACGTAGAAATATGTTTTAAATGCCTTAAAAAGTAAAAGCCGTAGAATCTCATGTAAAATACAAGCTATATTCAGAGCTTAAAAACATAGTTCTAGACAGAGTAAAAAATAGAGTAAAAATATTTTTTATATTCTTCAGAGAGAACAGATAGGCCATGTGCACAAGTTATACGTAAAATTTTGTATTACAGAACCAGAATTCTGCTAGGTTTAGGAGAAATGCTTCAGGTTCGTGGTTTTGGCTCACTGGATAATTTCTCAATAAAACTCCATGTATTGGAGCCAGAGCTCTCTCTTGGTCCTCTCTCATGGCTCTCTCTTCTTTCCCCCCACCATCATCATCACCACTACCAGCACATGAGAGAAGAAGAGGAGGAAGATGAAGAAGAAAAGGACAGAAGAAAGGCCAGGGAGCATCTGCCTCTGGAGACTCTGCACAGGCCACAGCTTCCGGCTCTTGCACCAGAGAGCTGCTCCTGCTTCCATCGGGACTTTATGGCAGAGAGATTGAACAGGGACTTGAGAGCCTTGGGCTCTTTGCCTTTGGAGCCTGACGTGCCTTTACAAGAAACAACTTTACAGCAGCCAGTGACTGCTCTGCTCTTTGAAGATCTAAAGCCATAACCAATCCCGGCAGCCGGTCCCATTCCTGATCCCGGTCCCCATTCCCGGTTCTACTCCTCATCCCTGTCCCGTATTCTGGGTCTGGGTCCCATAGTCCCGAGAAGTCAGTGAACAAGTCTCTGTCTTTTCAGAAGTAGTAAGTGGCTCACTTGAAGATTCTCTGATCAATTCCTAAGACAGTAATAACAAAGGAGCTTTTCTATCTCCTAAACAAACATCATCAAAAAGTTTCAGACCAACCCAATCCCAGAAAGTTTCACCTAAAACAGAATCGGGATCTACATTTGGAAAATTCTTTCTAACACATATTAACAGTTCTCTTTTTATCTGGAGCACTAAAATAATTTCTCCTAAATAAGGATTCTAAATAATCATACATATATTCCTGCTCCTCAAATACACTTTCCCCATCTCTATGGACTCACCACAACACTTAGCTTACTTTAAATACATCACTATAAATTCCATATCCTTTCCCATACTCTTACTTCTGTTCTTTAAATATGTTTTCCCCCTTCTCTGTGAATTTACCTAAACACTCAGCTCATGTTAAATGCATAATTTTAAGTTCTAGATCCTTTCCTATACTCTTTATTTCTGTTCTTTAAAAATATTTCTCCCTTCTCTATAAATACACCTCGGCATTCAGCTTATCTTAAATATATCATCATAAGTTTTGTATTTTTTCTCATTTCTGCTCTTTTGGCATAATATTTCCCATGCTCCTAGATTACCCCAAAGTTGCTCACCTTAATATAAGATAGGCAATGAGAAATCCCAGTCTCCTCCCCAGCTGTGCTTGCTTCTCCCAGCAGTCAGCAGGGCCTTTCTTCTGGCTTTGCAAAGCAATGGCAAATGCAGTGGCAATAAGCAAATGGCTAAAAGCCGGAATGGCTAAAAGCAACAACTCTCCCCAATACATACTCTTATATAGGATTTTTCCAACAAACTGAGATGCAAGCTCAGACCACCACTTCTTAACCTATTAGAATTCTAGTTTCTTAGCACGCTAGGTTACGTATATAACTACTCATACAACCTATCTTGTTCTTCTGAAAAATGTAAGCAGTATTCTTACCATAGCTCTATTATGTCTAAGTCCTGTCTACAGCTGTGGGCCTGGAGCCTCTTGCTGAAGATATCAGTATGTTTCAACCTTCACTAGAACTCGCTCTGCTACTCTGGCATTTAAAACCGTCCACTTACTAAAAGCATTAGAACTCACCCTAAAATTACTAACTTACATCTACTTAAATGTCTACTTTATGTGTGCGTGGCTTAATAGACTTCAATCCATCCAAAGGCTTTAATTCAATCCCTGCACTCTGATTTCTCTCTGAAGAATTCAGAGAGACCCCTGACTCACTGACTCCAACACAGGGGGTGCCTGTACCCAGGAAAAGGGGTGCATGGATTAAGGAAAGTGGAGGGTGGGGGCTGGGAAAGGCAGGAATGGGGGTCCAGGGGGTCCCGGGGTCAAGGAAAAGGGAGGCTGGGGTCTCTGAGAGGGAGAGGACTGGGAAAGGGGGTGTAGGGGGGCATTGGTGCTGGATAAAGGTGTGCAGGGTGGTCCCAGTGCGTGAGAATGGAGGGTTTGGAAGAGTTTAATTCCCGGATATGGGGGCACACGGGGTCCCGGTGCAGCGGAATGGGGGTTCAGGGGGTCCCGGTGCCGGATAACGGGATGCAGTGGGTGCCCAGGAAAGGGGGCTCAGGAGGGTTCCCTTTCTGGGTTCTGGGGCTCAATGGGGTTCTGGTGCCTGAAAATTGAGGTTCAGGGGGGTCCCGATGCCCAGAAATGGGAGCTCAGCATGGTTGCCGTGCCCAGGAATAGGGGTCCAGGTCGGTTCCAGGTTCCAGGTAAGGGGTTGTATGGGGTTTTTGGACTGGAGAAGGGGGTACAGAGGGGTCCCAGTGCTCCAAAATGAACGTTCAAGGGGGTCTCTGTGCCCAGGAAGGGGAGTTAGCCCGGAAATGGAAGTGCAGGGGGGTCCCCGTGCCAAGAACGGGGGTTCAGGGGGGTCCCGGTGCCGGGGGGGTCACCAGTCCCGGGGCGGATCCCGAAGCCGCAGCTTGGGAGACGCGAAAGTGACCGGGGGAGCGCCAGGACAGGGAGGGGACAGAGGAAACCCTGGGAATTCCCCTGAATCTGCCCCGGGACCACCCAGGATGCCCCTGCAGGACGAGAAGGGGATGGAGAACTGGGGGGACGCAGAGACTGGGGGGTCTGGTGCCGTCCAAGGGTCAGGAAGCAGAACTGGGAGAGCCGGGAAGGAAGGCTGAAGGGACTGGGAGAGGCGGGATGGGAGATCCAGGGGGTCCCAGTGCCCTGGAAAAGCGTCCAGGAGTCCCCAGTGTTGAGGGAAAGGAGGGTCTGAGAGCTGGGAAAGGCAGCTGTCCTACCTTTGTTGGATGTTACAATGATGTAATCAAACGATCTGTGTCTTTACTGTCTGTGGTTTGGTTTTTAGCTTTTTTACTTTGCTCTTACAAATATTGCTTATTCTACACTGCTATATAATTCTTACACCAATTACATTCTATTCATCCATTACAGTCTGGGAGCTGGGAAAGGCAGGAATGGGGGTCCAGGGGGTCCCTGGGTCACAGGAAAAGGGGGCTGGGGCTGGGAGGGGCGGGCAGCTCCCAGGGACGCGGTTTGGGAGATGAAACGAGACGAGAGTAGAGGGGAATTCCAGGGAATTCATCTGGTCTCTCTCCGCTGAGACCAGGAAGTCTCGGGAATGGAGAACTGGGGGGACGTGGAAATTTGGGAGATCTGGGGGTCCAAAAGCCGTGGAAAAGGGTGGATCTGGGCTGTGGGAAGGGCGGGATGGCTGGGAATGGGGGTACAGGGGGGTCCCAGAGCACTGACGGGGGTGCAGGGGGATCCCAGCCCCGGATAAGGGGGTGCAGGGGGTCCCAGTGCTGGGAAGGGAGTACGGGGGAGTCCCCGTGCCCAAAAATGGGGTTCAGGGGTTCCCATGCTGGGGAATGCGTGTTAAGGAGGAGTTTCCTTCTCAGAAATTGGGGCTCAAGGGGGTTCCACTGCCAGAAATGGGGGTTCAGGGGGTGCTGGTGACCAGAAATGGGGGTTCAGGGGGGTCTCCGTGCCAGATAAGGGGGTACAGGAAGGTGTTGATGTTGGGAAAGGAAGTAGAGGGAGGTCCCAGTGCTAGGCAAGAGGATTGAGGGGGGTCACAGGACCCAAAATGGGGATTCCGGGGTTCCCCTGCCCAGGAATGGAGGTTTAGGGGGTTCTCAGTGCCTGGAAATGGAAGTTCAGGGGTGGGAAGATGGGTTCTAAGGATAGTGCAGAAGGCAATCTTTCCCAATGAATTACAGCTGTACTGATTACTGAGGAGTGGAAACAACCTTGCCTGCCCAATGAGGGTGGGTGTTATAAAAGAGGGGTCAGCTGGCCACAAGCTGCTGCTGGAGTTGGAGCTTGAGACCCAGGGTGTGCTGCAGCTTGGCATGGAGCGTGCTGGTTGTGCTGTGGGTAGGTAAGGGACACGCAGCTGTGCAAGGGACAGATAAGGTAAGAAGTTGTGTGAGGGACAGGTTGGGGTTTAGCCAGTCATGTAGAAGGAAGAAGGAAACTTGCAGAGAGGAGAGGAGTCAGAGCTGTGTGGAGCTGCCTATGAGGAAAAGAGACAGATTTGCCTGAAAGAAGTTCATTGAACAAAGGCACGAGAAGTTTTTAATAAAGGATTGGTGATTATGCCAGTCATGTCCATCTCGACATAATAACTACATCCTCCCATGTCCCCACCCCTGTCTCAGTTCAATGTCTTTATTTTTACCCCAAGGTTGGATGATTTAAAGGGATGAAGAGAAATGAAAAGCAAATCAAGGCCAAAAGAAAAGGATTTCCATATCTGTGTGAGCTGAGGATCCACGTATTTGGGAGGGAGGGAAGAACCTTTTCTGGAGGGGTTTCCACTCCACTGTCTCCAAAATCTTGGTCTTTGCCCCAGTTTATCAGCATTTGGCTGCAGAAGACACCCTTGGGCAATAGGAAATCAAAACCCTGGAATCACTGAGGCTGGAAAGGACCTCCAAGACCATTCAGTATTCCTGGATGCCATTAGAAGAGAGAATTGAACACAGAAGATTTTCTGGGGTTGAAAGTCAACAAATTCACTCACCAGAAGGAATTCCCTCTGTGCTTGTGTCCTAATGGACATTCCTGTCCCTGCGTTCATCAACGTGCCCAGAGGAAGACAGGATGATGCAGAGCCCCCCCAGCCAGGTGTCTTCCAAAAACACAGATCACCAGGACCACGGATCACCAGGGCTCTGCCCAACGGGGGTCACTGGGGATCATCCAACACTGATCCTCCCATGGGGGACGGAGCTGGAGCAGAGCACGAAGCTCTTCCCACACTTGGGGCACTCACAGGGCTTCCCTCAGTGGAGCCTCCGCTGGTGTCGGGTCAACTCAGAGCTCGTGGAGAAGCTCTTCCCACACTCAGGGCACTTGTAGGGCCTCTCCCCAGTGTGGATGCGCCGGTGTTTGGTGAGGGTGTCGTTGCGGTTGAATCCCTTCCCGCAGTCGGGGCAGCGGAAGGGCCTCTCCTCTGTGTGAATCCGCTCATGTAGGAGAACATGAGAGCTGGTCTGAAACCTCTTCCCACACTTGGGACACTTGTAGGGCCTCTCCCCGGTGTGGATGCGCTGGTGGACTCTCAGGTTGGAGCTCTGCCCAAAGCTCTTCCCACATTCCAAGCAGGTGTAGGGCCGTTCCCCTGTGTGGACGACCTGGTGCCGCATCAGGTTGGAGATGTTCCTGAAGCTCTTCCCACATTTCCCACACTCGTAGGGCTTTTCACCAGTGTGGGTCATCTGGTGCTGGACCAGAAGGAACCTGCAGCTGAAACCCTTCCCACATTCCAAGCACTTGTGGGGCTTCTCCCCTCCATGAGGCTTCTCCACCAGCTCTGAGCTCTGCCTGCATCTCCGGCCGCCTTCCCGGCTCAGGGAGGGTCTTTCCTCCTCGCAGCTCCCTGGGCTGGGTTTGCAGCCCCTCCTTCTGAGGGATCTCTGGGGCTTTTGCTCCTTCTCCATCTGCCCACGCCTTGGGAATGAAAAATCCTGGTTTGGAAAAAAAAAAGAAAAAACCGCCTTCGACTAGGGGGTTCCTCCTTGCCCAAGTTAATCTCAGGAAGTCATTGGGCATCTTGTGTGTGTATGAACCTCCCAAACACCCAACCCAAAAATTCTCCAAACATCAAGAGAGAGATCACAATCTCCCCCAAACAGCAAGATTCAGCCAAAACCTCCTGCAAAATATAAAGATTTAGGCCCCATAAAAAACAAAAGCATGAACATTTAGCCCAAAAAAAGCTCAGAAACACCAAGATTCACCCCTGTGAAAATTGTGTATCCCTCTCTCCGGTCACTTGCTGCACGTGAGAGGGACCAGACTGCTGGATTAGAGAAGGGGCTGCATGTACAGGGAGGGGTGGAACCTTGTGCTGCTTCCCATTTCTCCTCCTCCTGTGTCCCTACTGTTCCTCACACTCCTCTTCCTCCTACTATTCCTCCTCCTCCTGCACTATCCCACCTTCTCCTCCCACGTGCAGCATTTGACCATTTTGTTCTCCAACCCTGCTTCTCCTTCCCTTCTCCTGCTGCCCCCAGGCCCAGCACCCCCTGCCGGCTCCCTCTTCCCCCCAAACCCACAGCATCCCAGCGCAGGGGCAGGGATGGAGCTGGGGCAGCTCGGGCTGGGGCAGCGCTGGGCTCTCGGCCGCTCCCGCCCGCACTCGGTCCCCACTGCAGCCGCTCCCGCCACGGCAGCGCGGGGGGGCCCGGCCTTGGCGCTGCCCCCTCCCACCTCCCCAAATTCCCCTCGGGGGGGCGCTGGGGCCCGGGGGGGCAGGTGGGGTCCAGGTGGGGAACGCTGGGAGCTGCGGTTCTGCCTGCAGCAGGACCCCCATGGAAGGAAGAACAGGAAAGTGTCTTTACAAACAGATGCTGGGAATCCCCTTGGAGACAGGGCCAGGGATGTGTACATAAGGAAGTGACAGCAGAAGCCATCAGGTTCAGAAAACGTTATAAATTGACCACACAGACTGCTGCTCAGCCAAGGTCCTGCTAAATTCATGAACTCCCAGAAGAAGAACAAAGACTTAACAGAGCCATCAATATCGTTAGCTTTACAAAAGTGGGTTGCATATTAAGAGGGGATGCAGTGGGTCTGTTGCTATTCAAAAACTAAAAAATAGTGATGTGACAAGTATGTTTTTCTTAGACTATAACAGGGTGATGTAAAAATTCTTTGCTCATGTAACTGACTCGGAGATTGGTAGAAAAGAAAACAATACCAGGAAATCCTTCACATTCTTGAATTATGTGACATCAGACCCCCAGGAAAGGAAAAAAATGTTGATTTACAGGATGGGGAGAATGATTTTGAATAATGCATGAAGATCTATGAATATGCAACAGGCTGATGCGTTTAAGGAATGCAGCACTCTGCTGTTACCACCTTTCTCTTTATTGTTTGCCTCTTACTGTCTTTCAATTAAACTTTTAAAATTTACCAGGAAAGTGAACCTCGTTTTTTAAAATGCGAATGTTTAACACGGCCATGCCAAAGGAGTTCTCATGGCCAAAGGAGTTCTTGAGCTAAAATGTTTAACCCAGTGGCCAGAGTGGCCTCATTGTCTGCAGAATTTTGCAGCTATAGATTTAATGGGACCTGAGGCCCAAACACTGATGGCAGGAGGATCTCCTGTTGTTCAAGTCTGGCACCAAGTTAAAGCTCTGATAACCAAAAGAGCCTCTGCATGGATGAGCAGTGCTCAGTTATTACAGAATTAAACTTGTTCAGTGGCACAGGAGGATTTAGAATTGAGGACAGGGGAAGGGTTTAACCCAGCCTCCTGTTTGAACAGCCTGCACAGGGGCTGGCAACAAACCCATGGCTGCATTCAAGGGACAGAGCTCCAGAGCCAGCATAGGAGAGATTGAGGAGACATTCCCTGGCCTGAGGGACAAAATGTGTTTATGGATGGGTCTGCAAGGGCAGGAGAAGGGAAAAGAGTTCCAAGACACGCTGTGATTAAGGAAAGGGAATCAGAGCAAGCGCAGGTCACCGCCCGCATGGTCAGCTCAACCGGCGGAGCTGTGTGTGCTTGGAAGAGCCTGGCACTGAAATGCCCTGAGCAGGAAGGCTCAAATATCTGCTGGGGACAGCATGGCAGCTAACAGGGGGGCAAAAGCAATTCTCACTTCTTCAGTAATCACTGATCTCTTATTAAGGTATTTCTAAAACAAGTATTTCCAAGATAAGGGAATGTGGAAGCAACAGACTCAGATAGGGAACTCATTTTACAGGAAAGATCCTTCAGTAAGTTATGACTGCTTTAGGAACACAAAGGGACCAACACAAGCCCTGGCACCCCCAGAGCTCAGGTCAGGTAGAAAGAATAAATGGGGAAATAAAGAAACTCCTTTGGAAGCTGGTGATAGAAAACAAGAGGCCACGGATATGGCTTTTGCCATTGGCTTTGGCAAGAATAAGAGCCAGAGCCAGGGCAGATATTCAATTATCTCCCTTGGAATTGGTGACTGGAATTCCTTACCCTGGTAATTCTCCACCTAGTGGGGGTGGAGATAAGGGATGTGTATTTCAAACAGTCTGTGGCCACAATCCTGTCTCCTGTGAAATCTCTCCCACAGGAAGCTGGGCTGGCACAGAGCCTGCCTTGGCACTTTGCTGTTCCCAACATCACCAGGACATCGGGTCCTGCCTGAGGAGTGCACAGAAGCAGCACTGGTGGCCAAGTGCCGTGGCCCATGCCAAGTGTCCCTGAGCACAGAAACAGCCCCAGCACAGCTCAGCACGGGGGACCCCTCACCCTGGGCTCAGGGGCTCTCCAGCCCCGCACATTTGCACTTCCCGCCTGCAGCACCAGCACGGGAGGCCCCACTGAGCCTGCACTGAAGGCAACGCAGCAGCAGCCAGGGCTCCACAGCGGGGGAAGCCCCTGGGCCTGCCCACACATCCTCTGCTCAAATCCTCTGCCTGGCCACCCTCCTTTGGCATCTCCAGCCACTGGGGCCAATCCTTGCTGCCACTGCTGCAGCTTGGCTGCTTTCTGTGCCTGCACTGCCACAGCTGCTGGGGAACACAGCGGCACAATTCCACTCTGGCTCTCAGTTACACTCACACACTGGGCTAGGGGTGATTAGAAAATCACAAAAAGTCTGGGCTGGTGCTGGAAAATACACTAAATTTAAATTATTTTAATTTTTATTTCCATACTCACGCTTGGTTTACCTTTGCCTTGTGGAAATAAATTTCAAAGGGTTTTTTTTTTTAAGGGATATTTCACCATTCAACAGAGATGAGTTTAACATCTCAACAGACTGTGAATAGCCCAAAAAATCACCACAAAGATAACAACCATTAACAGAACACCATCGACCATCAGCAAACATCAAGGAACATCCATCCCAGAGACAGCTCCAGCAGAGCTGGAGACACCTTATCTGGGAAAGGCTGAGAAGGAAAATCAGGAATGTGGAACCTAATTAGCATCAGAAGGACAGAATCACAGGCAAAGAAATCTGGATCCAATAGGAAACCAAACAGTAAGAACTACACAACTTGGAAGCAATGAACACTAAACAAATGGATTTCTATGGGTTCAGACTGTATGAAATCTAGAAAAAAATCTAGTACAACTCACGTGTCATGGAATGATTTTCTCTGCACACTCAGCCTATGTGTGGATGAAATTACTTCTTCTGCACATATTGGCAAGAATCAAGTAATGCCTTGACTCTCTAACAAAAGATATCAAGTAAAATGCAGATTGTGGAGGTGCACATTTGAGTCGGGATAGCTGCCACAGAAGATTAGCACTGGTTTCTGGCAGCCAGGAGAGGAGCTTTAGAAATGCAAATTAACACTGCTGGGGTAAAGTACTCATTTATCATTTGAATTACTGGATAAGAGAACAAGCTGTCCTCGTAATAATAATCAACGAGAAAGATCCAGCTCCCGACCTTCCTACCGACGAAACCAAGCCAAGGAAGGTGAGATTTGCACAAAATTAAATTACTCAAACTGCTGTTTCAAATTAGATGATAACTGGATAGTGGTGAAACAGAAATTAGTGGAAATAAGAAAGTTGCACACATTCGGGTCCAAATGGGGAAAGGATGGGAATGGGACACCTTTTCGTGGTTGCCTGGCAGACCATGGCTATAACAAATACTGTTCCTCCTCTGATGTAACCAAAGACGAACCAGGGAAAGAGATTGAGGCAATGGAATTTAAAGATAATAAATATAATTACTGAGGAAACGAGAATAGAGTTTGAATGGAGTTAGATGAATATGCTTGGAGGCAGGGCCAGGGACTTGTATAAAAGGAAGTAATGGGAACAACTATCAATTTCAGCAAATGTTATCAATTGACACTTACTGCTGCTCAGCCAAGATCCTGCTGAATTCCTGAACTTCGAGAAGGAGAAATAATTAACAGAGCTGGAAATACGGGATGTTATATTAAAGGAGCGGTACATATTAAGGGGGACATGCAGTAGGAGAATCAGGAAGTCTGAATGTTCAAAGTGCCTCAGCCAGTGGGGAAAGGGAGAGATGAAGCTGGGAAAATGAGGATGAAAAGGAGCCTGTGTTTTAGAGACTGCATGGCAAATGTCGTGTGGCTTCTCCCTTTCTTCATGAATAAAGTCACTTTTACAGGACTCCTTTGGGCACACAAAACTCTGGCCACGTGAATTTTCCCGCCCCGGGGCCTCTCTCAAACATCCCCTGCCGGCGCTCCAGGTGGGTCCCGGCTCCATCCCGGACTCACCCCCAGCTCCCACCACCCCCAGCTCCCGCTCACCCCGAGCTCCCGCCAGTTCAGGGCAGCAGCGGTTCCTTGGCCCGATGCCCGGGCCGGGCCCAGCGCGGGAGCCGCTCCTCAGGCGAGGTTTGCGAGAAATGGCGGAGCTCGGGGAAATGGGACGGGAATCCCTGAGGTGTGCAGAGCCCGTCCCTCTCTGCCATTGGCTGATTCTGCCGTCTCTCCTCGATGTCGCGTGCTGATTGGGCAAAACGGGAAAAGCCCGGCCCCAGTGCTGCTGCAAGGGCGCTCCTGGTGTAGCAAAGGCGCCTTTGTGAAGGCGTCTGTGCGGACCCGGGGAGGTGGCGGCGGCGGAGCTCGGAGGCAGCCCTTACGTAACGCCCCGGCAGCCACCTCTGTGCTACCCGCAGGAACCGGGACGAGCCAGCGCTGCTCCGGCAGCAGCTCCTGCCGAGGCCCAGCGGGAAGGAGACTGCGGGCAGCCGCTCCCGCAGCGCCCTCAGCCCAGGGGGGAACACGGGCCAGGCACGGCACAACGAACCTGCCAGAGCCCCCTGCAGCCCCCCCCCGCCCGCAGCGAGCCCCGAGCCCCCGCAGAACCGAGCGCGGCTCCCACCTGCGCTGGGGCCGCCTCCGAGCTCCGCCGCCGCCTCATCGGGCTCTGGCCTCTGCCGCCGCTCGAGGGACCGCAGAGACGCTCCCAAAATGGCGCCTTTGGCCCCGGGGCCAGGCTTGTCCCCGCTCTGCCCAATCAGCGCGTGAGATCGAGGAGTGACGGCAGAATCAGCCAATGGCAGCGAGGGGCGGGCTCTGCAGACCTCTCAGCAGCTTCGGCCCGCGCTCTCAGGGCCCCCGGGCTGTGTGAGGGGAAAGCCGGAGATGAGGAACTGCCTTGGAACGGGCCCGGACCCGAGGCGGGATTGGCCTGGAAACACAAACAAAGTTCTCTGCAGCTCCCGGCACGGGAAAGATTTCTGGCAGAGAACTCCAAAAACTCAGAGCAGGATAATGAAAAGTAAATGAAGACCCTTCAAACCAGCTTTCCCCACCCCTCCCTCCTTCCAGTTGCACCTCCTGCCCCAGCAGTGCAGGGTCTGAGAAATGACACACTCTGTTTTAAAAAGTTCAAGGGTTTATTAACCATAGCATAAAAGTACAACAAAAGACTGAATAGGCAGAAAAATCAGTGCTGGGAACACAGGACTAAACCCCCACGTGCTCACCTACAGAATGGATGTTCTGCCTTTTATGTCACCTCCCAAAGTCTTGTCGGTGAACTCCTTCTCTGCCGTCCGTGGCTGGAGACACTTTCTTACAGCTTGGCTGCAGGTCAGGTGTAGGAACAAGCCGGCCCTCCCCAAATGCCCCGACTACCTAAGCCATGTCTGACAACAATACAAGGGGGAGGTGAAAGAGGACTATGGGAGGATATATTACAGTAACATCATTATGCATCCACAAAACTTATCTTTAGCATACACACACTGTTCATGCTTTAATTCTGAGAACCAACCATCACATTACTCATCTATAACAACCGTGACTGTGCCGGTCCCCCCAAATCAGAGGGGATGGAGCAAGCGCCAGTCCCCAAATCGGTGTCGGCTCAGACTACCGCTGGCCCCCTGGGTATTGCATCAGCCTAATACATGTTTACAAAAGGTTATACATACTCAAACATTTTAAATAGTTCCTTCCCAATCCCACCTTTTTAAAGGATGTGCATTTCTCTCAGTCCTGATCATTTGTTACTTTTCAAGACATTCAACAGCTTTCCATTCCATCATTTATTAACTGTCAACATTAAAACAACTCTTCACTAACATTGGTATCACGACACAACATTCGCATTGAAAGATCTCTAAACTTGAGCAAAACCTCTTTTACAAATTCAACCTTATAAAACACTTAGTCTTCACTCTAACAATTGCTAAAGCCTACACTGTATTGTATTTATCACAGTGGCCCTGAGCTCAGAGCCAGGCTTGGGCTAGGGAGTGCAACTGGGACTGCCATTGGGCTTAGGTCCAAGAATGGTGTTGGCCTTAGGCCAGGAATTTGGACTGAGTTTGAGAGTTCAAGC
>JAREIS010001366.1:0-42665 GCA_030060385.1 Muscicapa striata striata
CCCCTGATGTCCCCCCCAAACCCCCTGTGACCCCCAAACCCCCTGATGTCCCCCTGATGTCCCCCCAAACCCCCTGCTGTCCCCCAAACGCAGGGACGAGATCGCGGGCTGCATCGAGGCCGCCTACGAGCGGATCCTGTTCCCCGAGGCCGCGCGGATCCTGTTCTTCAGCTCCCCCCGAAAGATGAGCGACTACGCCAAGAAGGTACCTGGGAACCCCAAAACATCCCTGAAACACCCTGAAACACCCCTGAAACACCCCAAAAACACCCCAAAAACACCCTGAAACACCCCTGAAACACCCTAAAATACCCAAAAAACACCCCGAAAGATGAGCGACTACGCCAAGAAGGTACCTGGGAACCCCAAAATATCCCACAGACACGCCAAAAAATCCCAAAAACACCCTGAAACACCCCAAAAACACCCTGAAACACCCCTGAAACACCCTAAAATACCCAAAAAACACCCGAAAGATGAGTGACTACGCCAAGAAGGTACCTGGGAACCCCAAAACATCCCAGAGACACCCCAAAACACCCCCAAAAATAGCCCAAACCATCCTGAAATACCCCGAAACCAACACCCCGCTAAATGAGCGACTGTGCCAAGGTACCAAAATACCCGAGAGACACCCTGAAACACCCCTGAAACACCCCTGAAAGCACCCTGAAAACACCCTGAAATACTCCTGAAACCACCCTGAAACACCCCTGAAACCACCCTGAAACACCCCTGAAAGCACCCTGAAATACCCAAAAATCACCCCAGAAAAACCCCAAAACACCCCAAATTCTCCCCAAACCCCAAAATC
Organism: Muscicapa striata striata; assembly: GCA_030060385.1. Classification (NCBI taxonomy): domain Eukaryota; kingdom Metazoa; phylum Chordata; class Aves; order Passeriformes; family Muscicapidae; genus Muscicapa; species Muscicapa striata. The sequence goes on from JAREIS010001366.1 coordinate 815, forward strand.
CACCCCTAAACCCCCAGTCCCCCAAACCTTCCCAATATCTCCCCCAAACCCCCCAAAATCCCCCCCAAATCCACCCCAAAACACCCCAAATCCCCCCAAAATCCACCCGAAATCCCCCCAACCCTTCCCTAAACCTCCCAAATCCCCCCCCCCCAAACCCCCAACCCCTTTAACCCTTTCTCTCCCTCCCCAGCGGGGTGGATGCTGGGCCCCTCCAACTATTACAGTTTCGGGGCGGCAGCAGAAGGCCGAGGACCCCCGATCCCTCGACAGAACTGGCCACGCAGGTGATCAGTACGCGCGGCAGCTGGAGATGATCGTCTGAAATTCCCAAAAAAATTCCCCAAATCCCCTTTCCCTCCCCCCTCTCCTCCTCCCACCTTTGTTCCCGCCTTTCTCCGCCTTTCCCAACGTTTCAAACGTTTGTTTTGGGTGGGGCTCGAACCGTTCGCAGGTGATTGGGGCCTCCCCTCGCACGTCAAAATCCTCTTTGTTCTCCTCATTTCCGAATTTTATTGTGGTTTTTGGGGGGGTTTCCTCATTTCCGAATTTTATTGTGGTTTTTGGGGGGGTTTCCCTCATTTACCGAATTTTATTGTGGTTTTTGGGGGTTTCCCTCATTTCCCGAATTTTATTGTGGTTTTTTTTGGGGGGGGGGTTTCCTGATTTCCCGAATTTTATTGTGGTTTTTGGGGGGTTTTTCCTCATTTCCCGAATTTTATTGTGGTTTTGGGGGGTTTTAGTGGGTTTTTTTTAGGGTAGTTGTGTATTTAAAAGTGCGTTCGGGAGCTCTGAAACCCCCCTGGGGTCTCCAAAATCCTCCTTTATTCCCATTTCTTCTGTTGTGTTCAAGTGGGGGGACCCCAAAACACCCCCAGAGCCCCCAAATTCCCCTTTTCATTCCCATTTTCCCCCCATTTTTGGGAGACTGAACAATGTCAAAGGTTCTTTAGGGGGATTTGGAGACCCCCCTCCCCTCCTTTCTTGGGGCAGTGTTGGGGGGGCTGAGCCCCCTCCCCCAAAAAATGGACCCCAAAATGTTTCAATAAAGTGCTGAGGCTGGACTGAGGCGCTGTGGGCTCGACTGCGCATGCGCGTTGCCCGATCGCTCTGGGCTCGACTGCGCATGCGCGGCGCTTTATCGCTCTTGGGCTTACTGCGCGTGCCTGCCCACCTCCTGGTTTGATTGGCAGCTCTTGCAGCCAATGGCAGAAAACAGCGGTTTCGTCGCTGTCCAATCAGAGCGTGTGTCTCAGAAAGGGGGCGGAACCTCGGCGGCAGTGGCAGGAACCATTAAGTGAGTGGGAAAAGCGGAGATTTGAGGGAATTTTGAGGGAATCTTTCGCGATTTTGGGGATTTTGAGGGGTTCCGCGATGGCACCGTGTCCGTTCGGGGGTGCCGGGCTGCGTTCGGGGTTTTTTTGGGGTTCCTGTGGGAGTTTGGCAGCGCTGCCAGAGCGGCTCAATCCACCGCTCTTTCCGCCCCGTTTGATTGGCAGCTCTCGCAGCCAATGGGAGCGCAGGGCGGAGCGCTGCGGGGGGGCGGGGCCTAATGGGGCGGAGGGCGCCCCCCAGCGGACGGAGCGTGAGGGCCGCGCTGGACGGTACCAAGGGGAGGGGGGCACGGGGGGGTAAACGGCCCCGAAACCAGCCCGAAACCGGCCCGAAACCGCCTTAAAACCGCTCCAAAATGGGGGTAAACCTGCCCTAAACCTGGCCCTAAAACCGCCCCCAAACAGGGCTTAACCTGCGCTAAACCCGGCCCTAAACGTGTCCCCAAAAGGGCCTCAGGTGTGGCTCCAAACGTGCCCCAAGCGGGTCCCTTAACGGGCCCTGAACGTGTCGCTAAACCGGCCCTAAATGTGTCCCCAAATGGGCCCTAAATGTGTCCCCAAACTGACCCCAAATGTCTCCTTAAATGGGCCCTAAATGTGTCCCCAAACCCACTCTGAATTTGTCCCCAAACAGCCCTAAAATGACCCTAAATATGTCCCAAAACCACCCCCAAATGTGGCCCCAAACCCGTCCCGGCTCTTCCCCCAAATTTTGGGAGCCCCGCCCCCCCCAGGGGGCCCAGCCCCAAATTTGGGTTTTTCCCGTCTCCTCCCCAGCGTTCGGATCTTCTGGATCCTGGGAATTGTCCAAGGTTTTTTGGGATTTTCGGGGTCTCTTCCTCTCCCTGCACCCCCAAATCCCAAAATCCCAAAATCCCAAACCCCAAACCCTGCACGGCCGCGTCGGGATAAATCCGGATTTTCCTGTTCCAGCCTCGTGCCGGGATGGGCTTGGACGGAGCCTACAAGCAGGTACGGGCTGGGACACCCCAAAATCCGCATTTGGGGACGCTGGGACACCCCAAAATCCACATTTGGGAGTCCTGGGAACCCCAAAATCCAAATTTGGGAGTTCTGCTGCACCCCAAAATCCAAAATTGGGAACGCTGGGAAACCCCAAAATCCAAATTTGGGAGTCCTGGGCACCCCAAAATCCACATTTGGGAACTCTGGGAAACCCCAAAATCCACATTTGGGAGCTCTGGGGAACCCCAAAATCCAGATTTGGGAACTCTGGGGAACCCAAAAAACCAAATTTGGGAGTCCTGGGTCCCCCAAAATCCCAAATTTGAGAGTCCTGGGCATCCCAAAAATCCAAATTTGAGAATCCTGGAGCACCCCAAAACCCAAATTTGAGAATTCTGGGGAACCCCAAAATCCAAACGGGGGGTTCCTGCATCTCCCTCTCCCCAAACCCCAAATTTAGGGGTCCCAGACCCCCCCAAACCTCCTAATTTGGGATCCCAGAACTGCCAAACTCCCAAATTTTGGGGTGCTCACCCGTCCCTGCCCCCCCCACCCCCAAACCTGCCCTCCCCCCAAAATTTGGGGTCTCCACCCCCATCAAATTTGGGGTTGCCCCCCCAAAATTTGGGGTCTCCCCTCATTTTCCCCCCCCCAGCTGGATCCTCTGGAGCACCGTGAGGCGGCGACCCCCAAGGTAACTCCCCAGATTTCCCCTTAATTAACTAATTAAACCTTAATTAACTAATTAAAAATTAATAAAAAATGAATAAAAGAGAATAGAAAGTAATAAAAAAATAATAAAAATAAATTAAAAGTAACAAAAATTAATAAAAATAATAAACTAATAAAAACTAATAAAAACTAATAAAAACTAATAAAATTTAATAAAATAATAAATTAATAAAAATTAATTAAACCTTAATAAAATTAATTAAAAAGTTAAAAAATAATAAAAATCAATAAAATTAAAAAAAATTAATTAAAAATAATATAAAAAGTAATAAAAAATTAATAATAAATAAATAAAAATAAATAAAAATTTAATAAAATATAATATAAATTAATAAAAAATAAAAAGTAATTAAAAGTATCAAAAATTAATAAAAATTAACTAATTAGTAAATTAATAAAAACTAATAAAAATTAATAAAATTTAATAAAATAATAAATTATTAAAGTTTTATAAAAACTAGTAAAAATTAATACAAATTAATACATATTAATAAGAATTAATAACATTAATTTAAAAATTAAAAAGTAAGAATTATTAAATTTTTTAAAAAATAATAAAAGGTAATATAAAAAAGTAATAAAAATAATAAAAATTAATAAAAAATTAATAAAAATTCCCCGAATTTTGGGCCCCTCAGCGCCCCCGCGGCGCCGCGCTCGTCGCCGTGCTCGCCGTGCTCCTCCTGCTCGCCCTCCTGGTGCTGCTGCAGCTGCGGCTGCGCGGCAACGCCGGCGCCGCCTGCCAGGACTCCTGCAGGTAACATCCGCAACCTGGGCGGGGAGGGAGCTCCCCAAAATTTCTGCTGGGGCGGTGGGTGGTGCCAAACCCAATGGGGTTGACTCCAAACCCAATGGGAGATGCCAAACCCAACGTGGATGGTGGCAAACTCAACAGGATTGGTGCCAAACCCAATGGATGGCGTCAAATCCAGTGAGGTTGACCCCAAACCCAACGGGATTGGTTTGGAACCCAATGGGGTTGACCCCAAACCCAGTGGATGGTGCCAAACCCAATGGGATTGGTGCCAAACCCAATGGAAGATGTCAAAGCCAAAATGGATGGTGCCAAACCCAGTGGAATTGGTGTTGAACCCAATGATGTTGACCCCAAACCCAGTGGATGGTGCCAAACCCAATGATGTTGACCCCAAACCCAATGGATGGTGCCAAACCCAACATGGATTGGTACCAAACCCAATGGGATTGGTGCCAAACCCAACGGTTGACGCCAAACCCAACGGGATCAATGCCAAAACTCCCACCAGGATCACGCTGGTGGAGAGCATCCCGGAAGGAATGACCTTGCCAACGCCCAACCCCTCCACGTTCGAGGCGTGGCTGGGCCTGCTGAGCTCGGCCACCCGCAGCGTGGACATCGCCTCCTTCTACTGGACACTGACCAACGAGGACACGCGGACGCACGAACCCTCCGCGGCGCAGGTGCGCCGCCATTCCCGGGGCTTTTTTTTTTCCTATTTTTTGCCTGTTTTCCTGGGTTTTTTTGAGCCCTTTCCGGTGTGGTTTTGGCGCCCAGGGCGAGCGGATCCTGGCGGAGCTGCTGCGGCTGCCGGGCGCGGCGTGGCCGTGCGCGTGGCGGTCAGCGCGCCTCGGCCAAGGCGCCGCTGGACGATCTGCGGGCTCTGGAGCGTAGCGGTGAGTGGGGAACCTCTAAAAAATCCAAAATTTGGGGTTTTTTTTTTTTTTTTTTTTTTTTGGGAGGGAGTTTGGGTTCGATGTCGGCGCCGTAGGTGCGGCCGTGCGCGCCGTGGATTTTCCGCGCCTCACCGGGGGAATCCTGCACACCAAGTTTTGGTTGGTGGACGGAGTTCATCTCTACGTGGGCAGCGCCAACATGGACTGGAGGGCCTTGACTCAGGTGGGTTGTGCCAAAGCTGGCGGGGGTGGAACCCTGGGGGTCGGTGCCGAACCCAATGGATGGTGCCAAACTCAATGGGATTGGTGCCAAACCCAATGGATGGTGCCAAACTCAATGGGGTTGACCCCAAACCCAATGGATGGTGCCAAACCCAATGGGATTGACCCCAAACTCAATGGGGTTGACCCCAAACCCAGTGGATGGTGCCAAACCCAATGGGATTGACCCCAAACTCAATGGGATTGACCCCAAACCCAATGGGATTGACCCCAAACTCAATGGGATTGACCCCAAACCCAATGTCAATGTTGCCCAACCCAAAGAGGTTGACCCCAAACCCAATGGACGGTGCCAAACCCAACGGGATTGGTGCCAAACCCAAAGAGGTTGACCCAAACCCAACATCAACGGTGCCAAACCCTCCGATCGGTGCCGAACCCAACGAGACGAGCACCAGCCCAAGCCCGGCACCGAGCCTCTCCCAACCCTCGGCCATCCCAACGCCGCCATTACCGGCGCCGCTCGCCGCAGGTGAAGGAGCTCGGCGCCGCCATCTACAACTGCAGCTGCTTGGCCAAAGATTTGGCCAAAATCTTCGAGGCCTACTGGGCCCTGGGCGTTCCCGGCGCGTCCATCCCGGCGCCGTGGCCGGACAATTACTCCACCACCATCAACATGGCGACGCCGATGGAGCTGACGCTCAACGACACCGCGGCCGCCGTTTATTTTTCGGTACGTGCCACGCCCGGGGCCGGATTTTGGGGAGTTTTTTGGGGGGATGTTTTGGGGAGTTTTTTGGGGGATACACCCCAAAACCCCGGTTGCTGCAGGAGATTTTTGGGGAGGTTTTTGGGGGGGATTTTTGGGAGGTTTTTGGGAGCTTTAGGGGAGGATTTTGGGGGAACTTTGGGGAGGTTTTTGGGGGGGATACGCTCCAAAACTGTCGTTCCTGCAGGAGGACTTTGGGGGATTTTTGGGAGGTTTTGGGGGAGGTTTTTGGGGAGATACACCCCAAAAACCCATTCCTCCAGGAAGATTTTGAGGGGGGATTTTTGGAAGTTTTTGGAGAGTTTTTTGGGTGATTTTTGGGAGATTTTGGGGGATTTGGGGAGGTTTTTGGGGAGGTTTTTGGAAGTTTTTGGGGAGTTTTTTGGGTGATTCTTGGCAGGCTTTTGGGAGATTTTGAGGGATTTTGGGCAGTTTTGGCAGGTTTTGGCGGTTCTTGGGAGGTTTTTGGGAGATTTTGGGGGGATTTTGGGAGGTTTTTGGGCGGTTCTTGGGAGATTTTTGGAGATTTTGGGGGGATTTTTGGAAGGTTTTGGGCGGTTCTTGTGAGGTTTTGTGGGAGTTTTTTGGGGCAGTTCTTGGGATCTTTTTGTGGGCCTGTCTTTGGGTACATTTTTTTTAAAATTTTCCCGTGGTCGAACCCGTCCCGGCAGAGCTCCCCTCCCCCGCTGTGCGCCGCCGGGCGCAGCCAGGACCTGGAGGCGCTGCTGGCGCTCATCGACGGCGCGGCGCGTCCGTGGGACGTGGCGGTGATGAGTTACCTGGCCAGCAGCGAGTTCCAGCGGCCGGCGCGCTTCTGGGCGCCCATCGACGAGGCTGCGCCGCGCCGTGGTGGAGCGCGGGGTGCGCGCGTCCGCCTCCTGGCCGGCTGCTGGCGCCACAGCCGCGCCGACATGTTCCCGTTCCTGCGCTCGCTCCACGCCCTCGGCGACAACCGGACGCGCTACCACGTGGAGGTGGTGGGTGCTGGGGACAGGCCACTGAGATGGGGACAGTCCCCTCGGGTGTAAGGGTGACAGTCCTCTCGGGGTGAGGGTGACAGTCCCTTCAGGGGGTGACAGGGGTGATGGGGACAGCAGGGGGTGACAGGGACTTCAGAGGTGACAGTGTCTTCAGGGGGTGACAATGTCCTTAGAGGCAGCAATGACCTCAGGGGTGACAATCTCTCAGTGGGTGACAGTCCCTCAGGTGTGTGACAGTGACAGTGTTTCAGGTGTGTGACACTCTCTCAGGTGTGTGACAGTGACACTTTCTCAGGTGTGTGACAGTCTCTCAGGTGTGACAGTGACAGTCCGTGCCAAACCCAATGATGTTGACCCCAAACCCAATGGATGGTGCCAAACCCAACAGGATTGGTGCCAAACCCAATGGGATTGGTGCCAAACCCAACGGTTGACGCCAAACCCAACGGGATCAATGCCAAAACTCCCACCAGGATCACGCTGGTGGAGAGCATCCCGAAGGAATGACCTTGCCAACGCCCAACCCTCCACGTCGAGGCGTGGCTGGGCCTGCTGAGCTCGGCCACCCGCAGCGTGGACATCGCCTCCTTCTACTGGACACTGACCAACGAGGACACGCGGACACACGAACCCTCCCGGGCGCAGGTGCGCCGCCATTCCCGGGGCTTTTTTTTTCCTATTTTTTGCCTGTTTTCCTGGGTTTTTTTGAGCCCTTTCGGTGTGGTTTTGGCGCCCAGGGCGAGCGGATCCTGGCGGAGCTGCTGCGGCTGCCGGGCGCGGCGTGGCCGTGCGCGTGGCGGTCAGCGCGCCTCGGCCAAGGCGCCGCTGGACGATCTGCGGGCTCTGGAGCGTAGCGGTGAGTGGGGAACCTCCCAAAAATCCAAAATTTGGGGTTTTTTTTTTTTTTTTTTTTTTTTTGGGAGGGGAGTTTGGGTTCGATGTCGGCGCGTAGGTGCGGCCGTGCGCGCCGTGGATTTTCCGCGCCTCACGGGGAATCCTGCACACCAAGTTTTGTTGGTGGACGGAGTTCATCTCTACGTGGGCAGCGCCAACATGGACTGGAGGGCCTTGACTCAGGTGGGTTGTGCCAAAGCTGGCGGGGGTGGAACCCTGGGGTCGTGCCAACCCAATGGATGGTGCCAAACTCAATGGGATTGGTGCCAAACCCAATGGATGGTGCCAAACCCAATGGGGTTGACCCCAAACCCAATGGATGGTGCCAAACCCAATGGGATTGACCCCAAACCCAATGGGATTGACCCCAAACCCAATGGATGGTGCCAAACCCAATGGGATTGACCCCAAACCCAATGAATGATGCCGAACCCAATGGGATTGACCCCAAACCCAATGGGATTGACCCCAAACCCAATGTCAATGGTGCCCAACCCAAAGAGGTTGACCCCAAACCCAATGGACGGTGCAAAACCCAACGGGATTGGTGCCAAACCCAAAGAGGTTGACCCAAACCCAACATCAACGGTGCCAAACCCTCCGATCGGTGCCGAACCCAACGAGACGAGCACCAGCCCAAGCCCGGCACCGAGCCTCTCCCAACCCTCGGCCATCCCAACGCCGCCATTACAGGCGCCGCCGCCGCAGGTGAAGGAGCTCGGCGCCGCCATCTACAACTGCAGCTGCTTGGCCAAAGATTTGGCCAAAATCTTCGAGGCCTACTGGGCCCTGGGCGTTCGGGCGCGTCCATCCCGGCGCCGTGGCGGACAATTACTCCACCACCATCAACATGGCGACGCCCGATGGAGCTGACGCTCACGACACACCGCGGCCGCCGTTTATTTTTCGGTACGTGCCACGCCTGGGCCGGATTTTGGGAGTTTTTTGGGGGATGTTTTGGGAGTTTTTTGGGATACACCCCAAAACCCCGGTTGCTGCAGGAGATTTTTGGGAGGTTTTTGGGGGATTTTTGGGAGGTTTTTGGGAGCTTTAGGGGAGGATTTTGGGGGAACTTTGGGAGGTTTTTGGGGGATACGCCCAAAACTGTCGTTCCTGCAGGAGGACTTTGGGGGATTTTGGGAGGTTTTGGGGGAGGTTTTGGGAGATACACCCCAAAAACCCATTCCTCCAGGAAGATTTTGGGGGATTTTTGGAAGTTTTTGGAGAGTTTTGGGTGATTTTTGGGAGATTTTGGGGATTTTGGGGAGGTTTTGGGGAGGTTTTGGAAGTTTTTGGGGAGTTTTTTGGGTGATTCTTGGCAGGCTTTTGGGAGATTTTGAGGGGATTTTTGGGCAGTTTTTGGCAGGTTTTTGGGCGGTTCTTGGGAGGTTTTTGGGAGATTTTGGGGGGGATTTTTGGGAGGTTTTTGGGCGGTTCTTGGGAGATTTTTTGAGATTTTGGGGGATTTTGGAAGGTTTTTGGGCGGTTCTTGTGAGGTTTTGTGGGATTTTTGGGGCAGTTCTGGGATCTTTTTGTGGGCCTGTCGGGCGCTGCTGGCGCTCATCGACGGCGCGGCCGCGTCCGTGGACGTGGCGGTGATGAGTTACCTGGCCAGCAGCGAGTTCCAGCGGCCGCGCGCTTCTGGGCGCCCATCGACGAGCGGCTGCGCCGCGCCGTGGTGGAGCGCGGGGTGCGCGTCCGCCTCCTGGCCGGCTGCTGGCGCCACAGCCGCGCCGACATGTTCCCGTTCCTGCGCTCGCTCCACGCCCTCGGCGACAACCGGACGCGCTACCACGTGGAGGTGGTGGGTGCTGGGGACAGGCCACTGAGATGGGGACAGTCCCCTCGGGTGTAAGGGTGACAGTCCTCTCGGGGGTGAGGGTGACAGTCCCTTCAGGGGGTGACAGGGGGTGATGGGGACAGCCGGGGTGACAGGGACTTCAGGGGTGACAGTGTCTTCAGAGGTGACAATGTCTTTAGAGGTGACAGTGTCCTCGGGGGTGACAATGTCCTTAGAGGCAGCAATGACCTCAGGGGTGACAATCTCTCAGTGGGTGACAGTCCCTCAGGTGTGTGACAGTGACAGTGTTTCAGGTGTGTGACACTCTCTCAGGTGTGTGACAGTGACACTTTCTCAGGTGTGTGACAGTCTCTCAGGTGTGACAGTGACAGTCCCTCAGGTGTGTGACAGTCTCTCAGGTGTGACAGTTCCCCAGGTGTGACAGTCCCTCAGGTGTGACAGTGACAGTGACAGTCTCTCAGGTGTGACAGTCTCTCAGGTGTGACAGTGACAGGCTCTCAGGTGTGACAGGCTCTCAGGTGTGTCCCCTGTCCCCCCCAGCGCCTGTTCCTGGTGCCCTCCAGCCCCGCCCAGAGCCGCATCCCCTTCGCCCGCGTCAACCACAACAAGTTCATGGTGACGGACCAGGCGGCCTATGTGGGTGAGTGGGGTGTGGGGGGAGAAAACACCCAAAACTGACAGAAACAACCCCAAAAAATCCCCAAAAACAACCCCAAAAACTCCCTAAGAACTCCCAAAAAACCTCCCCAAAAATATCCCCAAAAACTTCCTGCAGGAACTGGGGTTTGGGGGAGAAGATTTTGGGGGTATTTTGGGGCGGTTTTCGGGATTTTTGAGGAGGTTTTTGAGGACATTTTAATGCAGTTTTTTTTAGGGACTATCCACCCCAAATTGCCCAAATTTCTCCCCTCCCCAGGCACCTCCAACTGGTCGGGGGATTACTTTGAGCGCACGGCGGGGGCGGCGCTGGTGGTGGCGCAGCCCGGGGACGCTTCCGGTTCCGGGGGCGCTTCCGGTTCCGGGGGCGCTTCCGGTTCCGGGGGCGTTTCCGGTTCCGGTACGTTCCGGGAGCGGCTCCAGCAGGTTTTCCAGCGGGACTGGAGCTCCCAGTACAGCGTCAGCATCGGGGACCCCCAGATTTGGGGGAGCCACTGCGGGCCCCGGTAGCACCGGGGGAGGTTGGGGTTTGTTTTTGGTTTTTTTTGGGGGGGGGAATAAAAAGTTTTGGGGATTTTTGTGGTGCTGTGGGTGAGGGGGGTTCCAAATACCTCACTGGACCCCCCAACTCCTTCCTGGACCCTCAAATCTCTCACTGGACGCCGCAAATCCTTCTCTGCATCCCCAAACTTGTTTTTGGATTCCCAAACTCTTCACTGGACCCCCAAATCTCTCACTGGACCCCCAAATCCCTCTCTGGAGCCCCAGATCTCTCCCTGGTTTCCTAAATCACTCCCTGGACTCCCAAATTCCTCCATGGACCCCCCAAACTCCTTCCTGGACCCTCAAACCCCTTCCTGGACCCCCAGACTTGTTTTTGGACTCCCAAATTCTTCACTGGATCCCCAAATCCCTTCCCTGAGCCCCCAAATGACTCCCTGGACTCCCAAACTCCTTCCCTGGATCCCCAAATCCCTCACTGGGGCCCCCAAATCTCTCGCTGCACCCTCAAACTCCTCCCTGAACCCCCAAATCCTCCCCTGGACCTCCCCAGCCCCATCACACTTCAGGGTTTGATTTTTTTTTTTTTGGTGGTGTTTTTGGTTTTGTTTTTGGGTTTTGTTTTAATTTTTATTCATTTATTATTATTAATTTTTATTCCGGCCAAGCCAAGCACGAGGGGCCGGGGTGGGGGCAGCACCCCCGACCCCCCTTCCCTGGTTAATGGAAACACCCCAAAAATCGGCAAAAAACCCCCAAAAAAAAAAGCTGGATTGGGAATTTGGGGGGCAGGGAGTTAGAGAGGGTTTGAGGAGCTCAGAGGTTTAGGGGGGTCCCCAAAATTGGGAAAAAGAGGGGCAGGAGGAGCTCAGAGGTTTAGGGGGGTCCCTAAAATTGGGAAAAAAACCGGGGGGGGTGTTCATGGCTCGCCACAGATTTGGGGGCTCAGCACCAACTGCGGCAGCTGAAATTTGGGGGTCCCCTCGCCCTGATGGCAGCGAACCCCAGAAATTTGGGGGTCCCCGGGGCAGAGCTCGACGTCGGGGAAGCGAATTTTGCCAAATTTGGGGGGCTCCCAGCGGCGCCGGGGGTTGCCGGGTTTGGAACCGGCCCCGAATTTGGGGAGTTTCACCCCAAAACGGCGCCCGGGGGGAGATTCCGAGGTTCCGTCCAAACCGGGCGGGGCCAATTCCAAAACCGGAACCTTCCGTTCCGAAATTTCGGGGCGCTCCGGTGCCGATGGCGGTCCCGGCAGAGCGAACCCCAACTCGGGGATGGAAATTCGGGCTGGGACCGAAACCCCCCGAGATTTGGGGAGCGGAACCCCCCGAAATTTGGGTTTGACCCGGAAAGTGCCGAGCGGTTCCGCCGCCGTCCAACCCAGCGTTAAACTCTCCGCGCTGCCTCCGCGTTTTGGGGGAAATTTGGGAGATTTGGGGCGGAGATCGGGGCTGGACCCCCCAAATTTGGGCAGCGCGAATCGCGGGGAACCCCCAAACCCGAAGCGGGCTCCGTCCTCGGTGTCACCGAACGGCGCCAGCGACAATTTGGGGACTTTGGGCGGCTGGGCCGGGGGGCTCGCGGCTCCCTCGCGGAACTTGCCCAGAGCCCAGCCCAGGCGGGGCAGGCGGAATTTGGGGGGTTTTGGGGCGATTTCCACAGCCGGAGGCTCCAGTTTGGGGAATTTGGAGACCCCCGAGTCTGGGCTAGCAGAGGGGGGCTCTGGGCTAGCGACCCCCAGCTCCACCGAGGGTTTGGGGGCGTCGATGGGGAGGGAGGGGACGCGGAATCCTCCGCGGGAAGCCCCCTCCTCATCGGGACCCTCGGCCGGTTTTGGGGGGCGGATCTGGGGGGGGCTGAGCCCCAGGGAGCCCTTGGGAGCGGCCACCTCCATGGGAGGGAGGCGAGTGAGGGGCGACTGGGGGTTTGGGGGCTGCGGGGGGCGGGGCGCGCACGGTGAGGCGGGGGCGGGCGGGGGCGAGCGGGGGCGAGCAGGGGCTTGGCGAGCTTGGGCAGCTTGGGGAGGGCGAGTTCCAGCGGGCCCGCGGCGAGCGCGGCGGGGCCGGGGCCGGGGGCTTCGGTTTCTTCACGGGGGCGGCGGGCGGCGGGGTGGGCTGGGGGGGACCCCAAAAAGTGGAGATGTTGCATTCGGCATCCATAGGGACCCCAAAATCCTCACCCCGAACCCGCAGGGAGCCCCAAAAACCCGTCCCACACCCCAAATCCCAATCCCGCACCCACAGGAACCCCAAAAATTGCAAATATCCAATCCTGTATCCATAGGGACCCCCCAAAACCCCATTCCACACCCACCAAAAAAAAAAAAAAAAACAAAAAACCCATGTCAACAAAAAAAAAACCCCAAAACCCCATCCCACACCCACAAAAAAACCCCAAAACCCCATCCCACACCCACAGGGACCCCAAAACCCCAACACCCCCAAATCTCCATCCCAAACTCACAGGGACCACTCCCCATCCATAAGGACCCCCAAACCCCATCCCACACCCCCCAAATCCCCACCCCACACCCCAAAATTCCCATCCCACAACCCCAAATCCCCACCCCGCACCCCCAAATTCCCACCCCACACCCCAAAATCCACATCCCACACCCGCAGTGCCCCCAGCCACGGTGTCCCCGTGTCCCTCACCAGCCTGTCCCGCTGTCCCTCGGGGGTCCCGGCGGTGCCGGTGGCCCCGGGAGGGGTCCCGGTAGCCCCGGAGGGGGTCCCGGTAGCCGCGGTGTTGCCCGGGCTGGCCCGCCGCAGGTACAGGGACACGCGGCACGAGCCCGCGCCCTCCAGCAGCCGCCACACGGCCTCGGGGGTGGCCCCGTCCAGAGAGACCCGCGCGGCCAGGACGCGGTCACCTGGGGGCAGGGGGAATCCCCAGTGTCACCTCAAGTGTCACCACAGTGTCACCACAGTGTCCCCCAGTTCCCCCCGAGTGCCCCCAGTGTCCCCAAATGGCACCAGGAATGTCACACCCAGCGTCACACCCCAAATGTCCTCCCAGTATCCCCCCCAGTGTCCCCAAATGGCCCCCCGGTCCCTCCCAGTATCTCCCACTCCCTCCCAGTATCCCCAGTGTTCCCCCAGTATCCCCAGTGTCCCCCCAGTGTCCCTCCCAGTCCCCCCCAGTATCCCCAGTGTCCCTCCCAGTCTCCCCAGTCGCTCGCAGTGTCCCGCACTGACCCGGCCGCAGCCGCAGCGATTTTGGGGAGGGGTCGCTCACGAAGACCCCGCGGCTGTCGCGGCTCAGGGGGAGGAGCCCCCTCCCCACCTCGGAGCCCGGGCCCAGCTCCACCAGCTCCTGCGGTGGGGAGGGGGCTCAGACACTTTCTGGGGAGGGGGTCCCCCAAAAAAACAACCCCCCCTCCCACACACAGACCCCTCCTCACCTCCATGGTTTGGGGGGGTCCCGGTTTTGGGGGGTCTCGGCGGGAAGAAGCGGCGCTGGGAGGGGGTGGGGTTCTGGAAAAGGGGGTGGAGACCCCCAAATTCCATCAGAGACCCCCAAATTCCATCACAGCCCCCCCCAAACGCAATCAGAGCCCCCCCAAATTCCATCACAGCCCCCCCAAACGCAATCAGAGCCCCCCCAAATTCCATCACAGCCCCCCCAAACCCAATCCCAGCCCCCCAAATTCCCCTTTGCACCCCCAAGTCCCCCCATTGCACCCCCAAATCCCATCCCAGCCCCCCAAATCCCATCACAGCCCCCCCAAATTCCCCTTTTTCACCCCCAAAGCCCCCCATTGCACCCCCAAACCCCATGCCAGCCCCCCAAATCCCCCCATTACTGCCCCAAATCCCATCCCAGCCCCCCCAAATTCCCCTTTTTCACCCCCAAAGCCCATGCCAGCCCGCACCCCGAATTCCCCTCGGGCACCTTTGCTCTCTCCGCTCTCCGCCGCTGCTCGGGCAGTGGATCCGAGTCCCCCCCACACCCAGGGCTGCCCCCCTCCCTTATTTTGGAATCCCCCCCACGCACCCGAGGGACAAAGGGGGGTCCTTGTGCTGCCCCCCCCGCCCGCAGCTCCCGGGGAATTCCGGGAATTCGGGGGAATCAGCACAAAATCCCGTGGGTTGGGGTGAGGGAAGGACGGGGGGAGAGAGCGGGAGCGGGGATTGGGGAGGCCCCAAATCCTCCCCGGGAGCCCCAAAATCCCCCCGGGATCACCCATGACACCCCGGGGGGGGAGAGAAACGTGAGGGGAAAAGGGGAGGAATGTGAGGGGAAAAGAGAGAAATGTGAGGGGAAAAGAGAGAAATGTGAAGGGAAAAGAGAGAAATGTGAGGGAGAAAAGGGGGAATTTGAGGGGAAAAGAGAGAAATGTGAGGGGAAAAAAGGGGGAAATGTGAAGGAAAAAGAGAAATGTGAGGGGAAAAGAGAGAAAGGAAAAAAGAGAGAAACGTGAGGGAGAAAAGGGGGAATGTGAGGGGAAAAGAGAGAAATGTGAGGGGGAAAAGAGAGAAACGTGAGGGGAGAAAAGAGCGGGAAAACGTGAGGGGGAAAGAGAGGGGAAAGTGTGAGGGGAAAAGGGGCAGGAAACATAAGGAGAAAAGGGCAGAAGACATGAGGGGAAAAAAAGAGAAAGGGCAGGAAATGTGAAGGGAGAAAAGGGTGAGAAAACGTAAGGGGAAAAGGAAGGGGGAAATGTGACTGGAAAAGGGGGAGAAATGTGAGGGGAAAAGCGAGAGAAATGTGAGGGGGAAAGAGAAATGTGAGGGGAAAAGGGGGAGGAATGTGAGGGGGGAAAGAAAGGGAAATGTGAGGGGAAAAGAGAAATGTGAGGAGAAAATTGAGGGGAACGTGAGGGGGAAAAAAGGGCGGGAAAACGTGAGGGGGAGAAAATGGCGGAAAACGTGAGGGGAAAAAAGGGCAGGGAAGCCAAGGGGGGAAATGTGAGGGGAAAAGGGAAGGGCTGGGTGAGCTGAGGGGTTTTGGAAGGTGATTAAGGGGGTGCTGAGGAATTTAGGGGTGCAAGGAAGGATTTTGGGCTTTGGAGTCTTCGCGCTGAGGAGCTCTGGCTGTTTCGGGAGATCTGCACGGCCTCGATTCTCAAGGTGAGCTTGAGACGCCCCCAAATTCTAACCCGAGGAGGGTTTGGATCCCTCCTAAAATCCTAAAATTCTGAAATCCTAAAATCCTGAAATCCTAAAAAGCTAAAATCCTAAAATCCAGAGTGTATTGGGCTGAATTGTGGGTTCACTCTAGGTGACAAGGGGGGGGGTTCCAGGCCTCAGTTTCCCCTCTGGGTGACAAAGGGGGGGGTCCATAAAAGAAATAAATATAAGGAAAAGAATATTAAAAAAAAAAAAAAGTTATAAAGCATTAGAGGGAACAAGGACAAACTGTGAGGAAAGTTTTCACTTGTATGAAAAAAAAAATTAAAACAACAACTCAGCGAATGGGGCTTACCCACCTCGGGAAAAAAAAACCCAGATTATTTATGAAAGTAATGAAAAAAGCTATTATCGAATTTTATTATAAATATTTGGTATGAATTTGTTATAAATACTTATTATAAATCACCGCTCGTTTTGCAAGAAAAGAAGTTATAATAACCTACAACAAAATCCACCCGGGACCCCCCAAAAGCCACCCGGGATTTTCTTGATTCCATTCGGGACCCCCCAAATTTCGGCCGGGACCCCCCAGAATCCCCCCAGCCATGGCTGAGGGGGAAGGAGAGGACGATGTGCAGTTCCTGCGCACGGTGAGTGGGAACTGGGAGCACTGGGAGGGAACTGGGAGGGAACTGGGGGGGCTCAGAGGGACTGGGAGGGTTTGGGGGGGAACTGGGATGGAATTCGGGGGGAACTGGGAGCGAACTGGGGGGGAACTGGAAGTGATTGGGGAGGAACTGGGAGCACTGGGAGGACCTGGGAGGCAAACTGGGAGGGAATTGGGGAACTGGGAAGGATTGGGGGGAACTGGGAGCACTGGGAGGAAACTGGAGGGGCTCAGAGGGATTGGGGGGGGAACTGGGAGTGAACTGGGGGGGACAATCAGAGAGTTTGGGGAGGGGACTGCGGGGGAACTGGGAGCACTGGGAGTGAACTGGGGGGGAAATTGGGAGCACTGGGGGGGCTCAGAGGGACTGGGGGGCACTGGGAGGGAAATGGGGGAACTGGGAGAACTGGGAGGGAATACTGGGAGATACTGGAGAGAAACTGGGAGAGAAGGACTGGGGATACTGGGAGGGGATTTGGGGGAACGGAACTGGGGATACTGGGGGGATAGGGAAGGGAAACTGGGAGATACTGGGAGAAAAAACGGGGGACTGGGAGAGGAAACTGGGAGAGTAAACTGGGAGATACTGGGAGAACTGGGAAATACTGGGAGAAGAAACTGAGTTATTGCAGAGGGAAATGGAAGATACTGGGAGAACTGGGATGAACTGGGACAAACTGGGAAATACTGGGAACACTACTGGGAGATACTGGAGAGGGAAATGGGGATACTGGGATGAACTGGGAAATACTGGGAACAATACTGGGAGATACTGGAGAGGGAATTGGGGATACTGGGACGAACTGGGATGAACTGGGGTCACCCCTCCCCTCCCCCCACCTGTCCCGGGTTCCCAAAAAAAGCAACGCGGGGGGGGGGGAGCAGCTGCTGGGGGGGGGGAGGGGCGACACCAGATCCCCCCGGGGGGGGGAGGGGCGTCCCAGTTGCTCTGTCCCAGTTTCTCCCAGTTTGGCCTCAAAACTAGAATTGGGGGGAGGAATTTGGGGAGGGGAGGGGAGAGCTTGGATTTTTCGGGGGGGGCGGGGCGTGGGAAATGCTGAGCTCAGCAGATTTTGGGGAATTTTTTTTTGGGGGAAACTGAGTCACGGAGCCCCTCCCCCCCCAAATTTTGGCATCCCCGGCCCGCGAGTGGAATCCGCCCCTCCCCCACCCTCCCCCAAAAATTTTGGGGGCGGGGCCTCGAGTGACGGGAGCAGGTGGGGGGGGGGGGAACCAAAATATTTTTTTTTGGGGGGGAGCCAGTGTCCTGGACCTCCAAAAAATAAAATTTTCCTTTTGGGGGTGGCAGCCAAAATGGTTCTGACCCCAAAAAATTTTTTTGGGGGCACCCAAAAGGGTCCTGACCCCCCCCAGTAAAAAATTTTGGGGTTCTGGGTGGATATTTTAGGTTCTTTTTGGGAAATTTTGGGATTCTTTAGGATATTTTGGGGGGTTTTTTGGGATATTTTGGGGTTTTTTGGGATATTTTGGGATATTTTGGGATTCTTTGGGGTTCTTTGGGGTTCTTTGGGATATTTTGGGTTTTTTTGGGATATTTTGGGGTATTTTGGGATATTTTGGTTTTTTTTTAATATATTTTGGGGTTTTTTGGGATATTTTGGGGTATTTTGGGATATTTTGGGGTTCTGGGAGGATTTTTTTTGGGTTCTGGGGATATTTTTGGATTCTCTGGGATATTTTGGGTTATTTTGGGATGTTTTGGGGTTCAGGGTGGATATTTTGAGTTTCTGGAGAACATTTTGGGTTCCTTTAGGACATTTTGGGTTCCTTTAGGACATTTTGGGTTTCTTTAGAATATTTTGGATTTTTTGGGGCCGTTTTTGGGGTGCTGCCCCCCCATTTCCCCCCCAGGATGACGAGGTCATTCTCCAATGCCTATGGGGACATTTTGGGGGGTTTTTTTGGGATATTTCAGATCCTGTGGGACATTTTGGGTTCCTTTAGGACATTTTGGGTTTCTTTAGGACATTTTGGATTTTTTGGGGCCGTTTTTGGGTGCTGACCCCCCATTTCCCCCCCAGGATGACGAGGTCATTCTCCAATGCCTATGGGCACATAACAGGGACATTTTGGGGTTTTTTTGGGATATTTCAGATCCTGTGGGACATTTTGGGTTCCTTTAGGACATTTTGGGTTCCTTTAGGATATTTTGGGTTTCTTTAGAATATTTTGGATTTTTTGGGGCCGTTTTTGGGGTGCTGACCCCCCATTTCCCCCCCCAGGATGACGAGGTCATTCTCCAATGCCTACAGGGACATAACGGGGACATTTTGGGGTTTTTTTGGGATATTTCAGATCCTGTGGGACATTTTGGGTTCCTTTAGGACATTTTGGGTTCCTTTAGGATATTTTGGGTTTCTTTAGAATATTTTGGATTTTTTGGGACCGTTTTTGGGGTGCTGACCCCCCATTTCCCCCCCCAGGATGACGAGGTCATTCTCCAATGCCTATGGGGACATTTTGGGGTTTTTTTGGGATATTTCAGATCCTGTGGGACATTTTGGGTTCCTTTAGGACATTTTGGGTTCCTTTAGGACATTTTGGATTTTTTGGGGCCGTTTTTGGGGTGCTGACCCCCCATTTCCCCAGGATGACGAGATCATTCTCCAATGCCTACAGGGACGTAACAGGGACATTTTGGGTTTTTTTTTTGGATATTTCAGATCCTGTGAGACATTTTGGGTTCCTTTAGGATATTTTGGGTTCCTTTAGGACATTTTGGGTTTCTTTAGAATATTTTGGATTTTTTGGGGCGGTTTTTGGGGTGCTGACCCCCCATTTCCCCCCCAGGATGATGAGGTGGTGCTCCAGTGCACGACCACCCTGCTGAAGGAGCAGCTCAAGCTCTGCCTGTCTGTGGAGGGGTTTGGGAATCGCCTCTGCTCCCTGGAGCCCACCTCCAACGCCCAGGTGAGACCCCCAAAACTCGGGGGGACCCCCAAAAATCCATCAAGGCTCTTACAAGTTTGGGGGACCCCAAAAAAACCCCGGATTTTTGGGGAGTTTTGGGAGGTTTGGGGAGGTTTTAGGGTGGCTACCACAGCCATAGATGGGGTTTGGGGGGAATCCTCTGATTTTTGGGGGGGTCTTTAAGGTGAGGAGGGGTCCCCAAAATTTGAGGGGATCCCCAAAAATCCATCAAGGGTCTGGGAAACTGGGGGGCCCCAAAAAGCCCCGATTTTGGGGGGATTTTGGGAGGTTTTTTGGGGATTCTGGGAGGTTTTTGGAGGGTCAGAGATGAGGTTTGGGGAGGATTTTTGAGTTTTGGGGTGGTCCTAAAGGTGAGGAGGGGTCCCCAGAATTTTGGGGGATCCCCAAAAATCTGTGTGAGCGTCTGAAAAGTTGGGGGGGACCCCAGAAACCTCCAAATTTTGGGAGGATTTTTGAAGGTTTTGAGTGATTTTGGGGACACTTGACCCCCCATAAATGCATTTTTTGGGGGTTTCTCGAAATTTTGGGGCGCTCCTAAATTTGAGGGGGAGTTCCCCAAAATTTGAGGAGATCCCCAAAAATCAGTCAAGGGTCTGGGAAACTGGGGGAACCCCGACAAAACCCAAATTTTGGGGGGATTTTTGAAGGTTTTGAGCGATTTTAGGGCCACTTTACCCCCCATAAACGCAGCTTTTGGGGATCTCTTGATTTTTGGGGCGCTTCTAAATTGGAGGGGGGGTCCCCAAAACCTCCGAACCCCCAAATTTGCCCCCCCAGAACGTGCCCCCGGACCTGGCCGTGTGCTGCTTCGTGCTGGAGCAGTCGCTCTCCGTGCGCGCCCTGCAGGAAATGTTGGCCAACAGCTCCGAGATCGGCAGCGAGGTGAGCCTGGGGAGGGGTCTCCCCCCAAAATTTGGGGTGGGGGGGGTCCCTTCGGGTCTGAACCTAAAAATTTGGGGGTCCCCGAAGAGTTTGGGGGGGTCGAAAAGGGGATTTTGGGGGTTTTTGGGGGGTTTTAGCAGCGTGGGTGTGGCTGGGAGGGATTTTTGGGGGTTTTGGGGTCTTGATGGAATTTTGGGGGATTTTGGGGGGTCTTGATGGAATTTTGGGGGATTTTGGGGGGTCTTGATGGAATTTTTGGGGATTTTGGGGGTCTTGATGGAATTTTGGGGGTCTTGATAAGATTTGGGGGGCTCTTGAGGGGATTTAGGGGAGGGGGGTGTTTAGGATCCTGCAGAGACCTGAAAATTTTGGGGTTTCTGGAGGAGATTTTGGGGTCCTTGTGGGGTTTTTTTAGGGGCTCCCTGGAGATTTTTGGGGGGCCCCTGATGATTTTGGGGGGCCTCAGCCTCCCATGACCTGGAGGAGTTTTTGGGGGGTTTTTTTGGGGTATTTGAGGGGGGGGGTCCCTGGTGATTTCTGGACCCTGTTACCTGGAGGAGTTTTTGGGGTATTTTGGGGGGGTCCCTGTTGATTTTTTGGGGGGTCCCTGTGGGTGATTTTTTGGGGGTTCCCTGTTGATTTTTTGGGGGTTTCCCTGGTGATTTTTGGGGGTTTTTTTGGGGGTTCCCTGGTGATTTTTGGGGGTTTCCTGTGATGATTTTTGGGGGTTTTTTTGATTTTGGGGTTCCCTTTGATTTTTTGGGAGTGTCCCCGGTGATTTTTGGGGTTTTTTTGATTTTTTTGGGGGTTCCTGGTGATTTTTGGGGGTTTCCCTGGTGATTTTTGGGGGTTTTTTTGGTTTTTTTTTGGGGGGTTCCCTGGTGATTTTTGGGGTTTTTTTTTATTTTTTTGGGGGGGTTCCCTGGTGATTTTTGGGGGTTTCCTGTGAGGATTTTGGGGATTCCCTGATTTTGGGGGTTCCCTGTTTTGGGGGTGTCCCCGGTGATTTTTGGGGTCCCCGCCCCCGTGACCCCCCTTTCTCTGCCCCGCCCTCCAGGGGGTCGATCTGGATCAGTGGGTAGGTGCCACCGTGGTGCAGTGACCCCCAAACCCCGAGCCCCTGCACCCCAAAATCCTCCTCCTCACCTTCATCACCTCCTCCTCCTCCTCTTCCTCCTCCTCCTCACATTCCTCCCCCAAAAAAAAAAATTTTTGGGGTTCCCCCCCCCCCTGCATGGACTCAGGTTTTGGGGTGTGCCCCTCCCCCCTCACATCCCATCCATCACAGCCCCCCCAAATTCCGCATGGACCCCAAAAGTGTGGGGGAGGGGGAGGGGCATGGGGGGGACCCCAAAAATGGGGGGGGGTGCAAAAATGGGGGATCCCAAAAATGGGGGGATCCCAAAAATGGGGGTCTTAAATTTGGGGATCCCAAAAATGAGGGGATCTTAAATTTGGGGATCCCAAAATGGGGGATCCCAAAATGGGGGTCTTAAATTTGGGGATCCCAAAAATGGGGGGATCTCAAAAATGGGGGGATCCCAAAAATGGGGGATCTTAAATTTGGGGATCCCAAAAATGGGGGATCTTAAATTTGGGGATCCCAAAAATGGGGGATCCCAAAAATGGGGGATCTTAAATTTGGGGATCCCAAAATGGGGGGGTCTCGAAAATTGGGGGGATCCCCAAATTTTGGGGATCTCAAATTGGGGGATCCCAAAATCGGGGACCCACAAATGGGGGTGACCCTAAACTTTGGGGGGGTCACAATTTTGGGGAGGGGGAGTGAAACCTCAATATGGGGGAGGGGCTCCCCCCAAAATGAGGAGTCCAAAACTGGGACCCCCCCCCCCCCCAAAAAAAAAAAAAAATTTTGGGGGGTTTTCTCTTGGGGTGACCCTGAAATTGGGGGACCCCAAAATCAGAGGAGTCCCCAAAAACGTGGGGATTCCACCATGGGGGGACCCCGAAATGAGGGGGGGTTCAAGGCACGGTGCACCCCAAAAAAAAGGGGGTGCAGTGCACAGGAGGCCCCGACACGGGGGACCCCAAAACAAGGGGGGACCCCAAAAAAAGGGGGGACCCCAAAAAAAGAGGGAGGAGCCCAAAAAAAGAGGGGGATCCCAAAATTAAAGGGGGGATCCCAAAATAGGGGGAGACCCCTCGAAAAAATAGGATATAATGCACAGGAAACCCCAAAACGAGGGGACCCCAACACGGGGAACTCCCAAAAAAAAGGGGGGACCCCAAAATAAGAGGGGGGGACCCCAAAATAGGAGGACCCAAAAGAAGGGAGGGAACCCCAAAAAAAAGGGGGGACTTCAAAACAAGGAGGGGACCCCAAAATAAGAGGAGAGCCAAAAATAAGGGAGGGGACCCCAAAACAAGGGGGGACCCCAAAAAAAGGTGGAATCCCAAAATAAGAGGGGAGACCCCAAAAAAAGGGGTAACCCAAAAAAAAAGGGGGGGGCTCTAAAAGAAAGGGAGAACCCCAAAACAAGGAGGGGAACCCCAAAAAAGGGAGGGAACCCAAAATAAAAGGGGAGAACCCCAAAAAAGGAGAGGAACCCCAAAAAAGGAGGGAACCCAAAATAAAAGGGGGGAACCCCAAAACAAGGAGGGGAACCCCAAAAAAAGGAGGGGGAAAAAAAAAAGGAGGAGACCCCAAAATAAGAAGGAACCCCAAACCAACGGATCCCACAGAGGATTTTTTTTGGGGGGGGGAGTGGGTTCAGTGAATTTTTGGGGGGCTCCAGGAGGGCTCAGGGGGGTTTTTGGGGTGCCCTCCTTGACCCCCCTCCCCTCTCTGTGCCCCCCAAGTCCTCACAGGGCGGGGGGCACCGCACGCTGCTCTACGGGCACGCCATCCTGCTGAGACACTGCCACAGCGGCATGGTGAGACACAGGGGGCTGGGGGGGTCCAGAGGGGTCTGGGGGCTCCAGAGGGGTTTGGGGGGGCTCTAGAGGGGTTTGGGGGATTTGGGGGGTCTAGAGGGGTTTGGGGGTTAGAGGGGTCTCTACGGGCACGCCATCCTGCTGAGACACTGCCACAGCTGCATGGTGAGACACAGGGGCTGGGGGTCCAGAGGGGTTTGGGGGCTCCAGAGGGTTTGGGGGCTCCAGAGGGGTTTGGGGGATTTGGGGGGGCTCTAGAGGGGTTTGGGGGGGGGTTAGAGGGGTCTCTACGGGCACGCCATCCTGCTGAGACACTGCCACAGCGGCATGGTGAGACACAGGGGGCTGGGGGCTCCAGAGGGGTTTGGGGGCTCTAGAGGGGTTTGGGGGCTCCAGAGGGGTCTGGGGGCTCTAGAGGGGTTTGGGGGCTCTAGAGGGGTTTGGGGGCTCTAGAGGGTTTGGGGGATTTGGGGGCTCTAGAGGGGTTTGGGGGCTCTAGAGGGGTTTGGGGGCTCTAGAGGGGTTTGGGGGTTAGAGGGGTCTCTACGGGCACGCCATCCTGCTGAGACACTGCCACAGCGGCATGGTGAGACACAGGGGGCTGGGGGCTCCAGAGGGGTTTGGGGGGGCTCCAGAGGGGTTTGGGGGCTCTAGAGGGGTTTGGGGGCTCCAGAGGGGTTTTGGGGGATTTGGGGGCTCTAGAGGGGTTTGGGGGTTAGAGGGGTCTCTATGGGCACGCCATCCTGCTGAGACACTGCCACAGCGGCATGGGGAAAGTGGGGGGTTGGGGGGCTGGGGGCCTCTAGAGGGGTTTGGGGGCTCTAGAGGGGTTTGGGGGAGATTTGGGGGTCTGAGGGGTTTGGGGAGATTTGGGGGCTCTTAGAGGGTTTGGGGTGGGTTTGGGGGCTCCAGAGGGGTTTGCGGGGGCTCTAGAGGGGTCTGGGGCGCTCTAGAGGGGTTTGGGGAGCTCTTGGGGGTGGCTGAGGGGTTTGGGGGCTGAGGGGTTTGGGGGGGCTCTGGAGGGGTTCGGGGGAGATTTGGGGGGGGCTAGAGGGGTTTGGGGTGGGTTTGGGGGGGGCTCTAGAGGGGTTTGGGGGGGCCATGAGGGGTCATGAAGGGTTTTGGGGGGCTCTCAAGAGGTTTGGGGTGGGTTTTGGGGGACTCTAGAAGGGTTTGGGGGGATTTGGGGGGGTCTGGGGGGTTTTGAGGGGTTTGGGGGACCCATAAGGGATTTTTTGGGGGACCCTGAAGAATTTTGGGGACCCCAAAACCCGCCCCTCCCCCCAGTACCTGAGCTGCCTGACCACCTCCCGCTCGGCCACCGACAAACTCGCCTTCGACGTGGGGCTGCAGAGAGACTCCACAGGTGCCCAAAACCCCCAAATCCCCCAAATTCCCCAAATTCCCCAAATTCCCCAAATTCCCCCAAATTCGGGGTGTTTTGGGGTCCCCCCGAGTTTTGGGGGGGCTGATTTGGGGTGTCCCCCCCCCACACCAGGCGAGGCGTGCTGGTGGACGATGCACCCGGCGTCCAAACAGAGATCGGAGGGGGAGAAGGTGCGGGTGGGAGATGATCTGATCCTGGTCAGCGTGTCCTCCGAGAGATACCTGGTACTGGGGATACTGGGAGGGACTGGGAGGGACTGGGAGGGACACTGGGGATCCTGGTCAGCGTGTCCTCCGAGAGATACCTGGTACTGGGGATACTGGGAGGGACTGGGAGGGACTGGGAGGGACTGGGGGACACTGGGGACTGATCCTGGTCAGCGTGTTCTCTGAGAGATACCTGGTACTGGGGATACTGGGAGGGACTGGGAGGGACTGGGAGGGACTGGGAGGGACTGGGAGGGACTGGGGATCCTGGTCAGCGTGTCCTCCGAGAGATACCTGGTACTGGGGATACTGGGAGGGACTGGGAGGGACTGGGGGACACTGGAGGGACACTGGGGACACTGGGGGATTCTGGGGCGTGTCACACACATGTCCCCAGTGTCCCCAATCCCCCCAGTGTCCCCAATCCCCCCAATGTCCCCCAATCCCCCAATGTCCCCAATGTCCCCCCAATGTCCCCAATCCCCCCAATGTCACGCCAATGTCCCCCCAATGTCCCCAATCCCCCAATGTCCCCAGTGTCACACCAATGTCCCCAATCCCCCCAGTGTCACACCAATGTCCCCAATGTCCCCCATGTCCCCAGCACCTCTCCACCGCCTCGGGCGAGCTGCAGGTCGACGCCTCCTTCATGCAGACGCTGTGGAACATGAACCCCATCTGCTCGGGCTGCGAGGAAGGTGGGGCCTGCAGCACCCCAAAACTTCCGGCTGACACCTTTCAGGGGTGTCCCCCACACCCCTGACACCCCCAAACTCCCCTGTCCCCCCAGGATTTGTCACCGGGGGCCACGTGCTGCGCCTGTTCCACGGGCACATGGACGAGTGCCTGACCCCCACGGGCCCCGAGCAGGGCGAGGAGCGCAGGTGGGGGGGGAACAGCCCAAAATTTGGGGGGGCACAAACTCGGGGAGGGGTTTGGGGGGGTCGGGAGGGGGTTTTGGGGGTGGGTTTGGGGTGCCATGAAGGATTTGGGGGGATTCTGGAGGGGTTTTGGGGGAGGTCTGGAGGCGTTTGGGGGTCGGGAGGGGGCGTGAAGGGTTTTGGGGGGAGGTTGGGGAGTTTTGGGGGACTCTGGAGGGGTTTTGGGGGTTCTGGAGGAGTTTTGGGGTTCTGGAGGGGTTTGGGGGGGTCGGGAGTGGTTTTGGGGGGGAGTTTGGGGTGTCTGGAGGGGTTTTGGGAGGAGTCTGGAGGGGTTTTGGGGGACGTTGGTGGGTCTGGAGGAGTTTAGGGGAGTTTGGGGGTCTGGAGGAGTTTTGGGGGAATTTGGGGTGCCATGAAGGATTTGGGGGACTCTGGAGGGATTTTGGGGGTCTGGGGGTTTTGGGGGTCTGGAGGAGTTTTGGGGGGAATTTGGGGTGCCATGAAGGACCTGGGGGGACTCTGGAGGGATTTTGGGGGGTCTGGGGGGGTTTTGGGGGGTCCGGAGGGGTTTGAGGGAACCGCAGGGGGGCTCTGAGAACCCCAAACTGGGGATTGGGGGGTCCCCAAAATTCCTGACCCCTCCCCAAAATTTGTCACAGCGTCGTCAACTACGAGGGCGGGGCCGTGTGCAGCCACGCCCGCTCGCTGTGGCGCCTGGAGCCGCTGAGGATCAGGTGACACTGGGGACATTCGGGGACATTCGGGGACATTTTGGGGTCACCAAACCTCCCCCGGGACATTGGGGGCATTTTTGGGGGTCACCCCTGTGGGGCTTTGGAGTCCCTCTGTCACCTGGTCACGTGTCCTCGTGTCACTTTGTGTCCTCGTTTTGTGTCCTCTGTGCCCCAAAATGTCCCCAAATGTCCCCAAATCCCATCCCAGTGTCCTCATGATCCCTCCCAGTGTCCTCAAATGTCCCCATATCCCCTCCCAGTGTCCCCAAAATGTCCCTAAATGTCCTCAAATGTCCCCATGAGCCCTTCCAGTGTCCCGAAATGTCCCCAAATCCAATCCCAGTGTCCCCATTTCCCGTCCCAGCATCCCCAAATGTCCCCAAAATGTCCTCAAATGTCCCCATATGCCCTCCCAGTGTCCCCATATCCCCTCCCAGTGTCCCCATGCCCCATCCCAGTGTCCCCATATCCCCTCCCAGTGTCCCCATATCCCCTCCCAGTGTCCCCATGCCCCATCCCAGTGTCCCCCCTGACCCTGCTGTCCCCTGTGTCCCCAGCTGGAGTGGCAGCCACCTGCGCTGGGGGCAGCCCAGTGTCCCCAGTGTCCCCAGTGTCCCCCTGACCCTGCTGTCCCCTGTGTCCCCCTGTGTCCCCAGCTGGAGTGGCAGCCACCTGCGCTGGGGCAGCCCAGTGTCCCCAGTGTCCCCATGCCCCGTGGTGACTGTCCCCTGTGTCCCCAGCTGGAGTGGCAGCCACCTGCGCTGGGGGCAGCCGTTCCGCCTGCGCCACGTCACCACGGGCCGGTACCTGGCTCTGACCGAGGGCTCCGGGCTGGCCATGCTGGAGCCGGCGCTGGCCACCACCCGCGTGGCCGCCTTCTGCTTCCGGGCCTCCAAGGTGTGTCCCTGTCCCTGTCCCCAACCTGGCCCTGTCACTGTCCCCAACCTGGCCCTGTCCCCATTGCTGTGTCCCCACCACCTGCGTGGCCGCCTTCTGCTTCCGGGCCTCCAAGGTGTGTCCCCAGCCTGGCCCTGTCCCCAACATCCCAGGGGTGTCCCCAGCCTGGCCCTGTCCCCAACCTGGCCCTGGCCCTGTCCCCAACCTGGCCCTGTCCCCATTGCTGTGTCCCCAACCTGTCCTTGTCCCCATTGCTGTGTCCCCAACATCCCAGGGGTGTCCCCAAGCTGTCCCTGTCCCCAAGCTGTCCCTGTGCCCACCCCCAGGAGAAGCAGGAGGCGCCCCCCAAGCGGGACATCGAGGGCATGGGGCCGCCCGAGATCAAGTACGGCGAGTCCTTGTGCTTCCTGCAGCACGGCCACAGCGGCCTCTGGGTCACCTACGCCGCCCCCGACCCCAAAGCGCTGCGCCTCGGGCTGCTCAAGAGGAAGGTGGGCACCCCAAAACTACCGGGGGCACCCCACAGTTACCGGGGGGAGGGTCTGGGGGGGAGTTTGGGGGCTTTTGGGGGGTTTTGGGGGTTTTTGGGGTTCTCACCTGGGTCACCGACCCCAAAGCGCTGCGCCTGGGGCTGCTCAAGAGGAAGGTGGGCACCCCAAAACTACCGGGGGCACCCCAAAACTACCGGGGGCACCCCACAATTAACGGGGGACCCCAGAATTAACCGCGGGGTCTGGGGGAGTTTGGGGAGTTTTGGGAACTTTTGAGAGCTCCAAGGGGCACTAAGGTGGCTCTAGGCAGGGTTTTGGGGTGTTTGTAGGGGATTTTTGGGGTTCAGGAGGGTCTTTGGGATCTTTTGGGGTCCCCAAAACCTTCTGGGCTGTCTCCAGGGGGAAGAGTTTTGGGAGGTTTTGAAGAGTTTTGGGGAGTTTTGAGAGCTCCAAGGGGCACTAAGGTGGCTCTAGGCAGGGTTTTGGGGTGTCTTTGGGGGATTTTTGGGGTTCAGGAGGGTCTTTTGGGGGCAATATTTGGGATCTCTTGAACCCCCCAACCCCTCCTGCCCTTACTTTGACCTCAAACTCCTCCTCCCAACACCCCTTTCCCCCCACCCCACCCCATTTTTGGGACTCCTCTGTTCCTTCTCTCCCTCCCCCTGCCCCCGGGGGGGGTCTCTGAGGATTGGGGGACCCCCCGTGACCCCCCAAATTGGCCCCCCCAGGCCATCCTGCACCAGGAGGGGCACATGGACGATGCTCTGAGCCTGAGCCGCTCGCAGCACCAGGAGGCGCAGGCGGCGCGGATGGTCTTCAGCACCACGGGGCTCTACGGCAGCTTCATCAGGTCTGGGGGGGCTTTGGGGGGTCTGGGGGGGTCACGGGGGGTCCTGGGGGGGCCGTGGAGGGGTCCTGGGGGGGTCACGGGGTCATGGACGGGGGTTCTGAGGCGATTTTGGGGAGTTTTGGGGGTCCTGAGGGGGTTTTGGGGGTCCCAAGGGGCTCTACGGCAGCTTCATCAGGTCTGGGGGGTTTGGGGGGGTCCTGGAGGGGTCCTGGGGGGGGTCCTGGGGGGGTCACGGGGTCATGGACGGGGGTTCTGAGGCGATTTTGGGAGTTTTGGGAGTCCCAAGGGGCTCTATGGGAGCTTCATCAGGTCTGGGGGTTTGGGGGTCCTGGAGGGTCCTGGGGGTCCTGGGGGGGTCACGGGGTCATGGACGGGGGTTCTGAGGCGATTTTGGGGAGTTTTGGGGAGTCCCAAGGGGCTCTATGGGAGCTTCATCAGGTCTGGGGGGGGTCGCCGCCCCCTCCCCAAATTCCCCCCCCTCCAGGAGCCTGGACTCTCTCCCCTCACGCCCCCTCCCCAAATTCCCCCCTCCCCTCCAGGAGCCTGGACTCTCTGCGGGGCCGCCCCCGGGGGTCTCCGCCCCCGGCCCTGCCCATCGCGGGCGTGATCCTGAGCCTGCGGGACCTGATCGGGTACCTGGAGCCGCCCCCGCAGGAGCTGCGGCACGAGCAGCGCCAGGCCCGCCTGAGGGCGCTGCGGGCGCGCCAGAGCCTCTTCCAGCAGGAGGTGAGACCCTCGGGACCCCTCCCCAAATAGCACAGAGACCCCTCCCCAAATAACACAGACAGAGACCCCTCCCCAAATAACGGGGAGCACAGAGACCCCGAGCAGCGCCAGGCCCGCCTGAGGGCGCTGCAGGCGCGCCAGAGCCTCTTCCAGCAGGAGGTGAGAGACCAGTTTGGGGTCTCAGTTTGAGTCTGGGGTCCCAGTTTAGGAGTCTCTGGGGTCCCAGTTTGGGTCTGGGGTCCCAGTTTGGGAGTCTCTGGATTCCCAATATGGGTCTGGGGTCTCTCCCAGGGGATGCTGACGCTGGTGCTGAGTGTGTCCCAGTTTGGGTCTGGGGTCCCAGTTTGGGTCTGGGGTCCCAGTTTGGGAGTCTCTGGATTCCCAATATGGGTCTGGGGTCTCTCAGGGGATGCTGACGCTGGTGCTGAGTGTGTCCCAGTTTGGGTCTGGGGTCCCATTTGGGTCTGGGGTCCCATTTGGGTCTGGGGTCTCTGCAGGGGATGCTCACCCTGGTGCTGAGCTGCATTGACCGGCTCAGCGCGTACAGCACGGGGTCCCATTTGGGTCTGGGGTCCCATTTGGGTCTGGGGTCTCTGCAGGGGATGCTCACCCTGGTGCTCAGCTGCATTGACCGCCTCAGCGCGTACAGCACGGCCGCGCAGTTCGGGGAGAGCGCGGGCGAGGAGGCGGCGGCGGCCTGGAAGGAGATCGTGAACCTGCTCTACGAGCTGCTGGGTGAGAGAGGGGATATGGGGGGCTGTGGGGCAGATGTGGGGGCTGTGGGGCAGATGTGGGGGCTGTGGGGCAGATGTGGGGGGCTGTGGGGCAGATATGGGGGGCTGTGGGGCAGATGTGGGGGCTGTGGGTCCCTGTGCTCTCCAACCTCGCTGATCCGAGAGAACCAAGGGACACGTGGGGCCTCTGTGGGGCAGGGCTGTGTCTGTGGGGTCTCTATGGGGCAGGGCTGTGTCTGTGGGGCAGATGTGGGGTCTCTATGGGGCAGGGCTGTGTCTGTGGGGTCTCTGTGGGGCAGGGCTGGGGGTCCCTGACCCCCCCTGTGCCCCCCAGCCTCGCTGATCCGAGGGAACCGAGCCAACTGCGCCCTGTTCTCCACCAACCTGGACTGGCTGGTCAGCAAGCTGGACCGGCTGGAGGCCTCCTCGGGTCAGTGGGGCGGCCTGGGGGGCTGAGAGCCCTCCTGGGGGGGGCTGAGAACCCTTCTGTGGGGCTGAGAACCCTCCTGGGGGGCTGGGGGGTCTCTGTGGGGCTGAGAATCCTCCTGTGGGTCTGGGGTCTCTCCCATGGGTCTGAACCCCCACTATGGGTCTGGGGTCTCTCCTGTGTGTCTGATCCCCCTCCCATGGCTCTGGGGTCTCTCCCATGGGTCTGGGGTCCCCGCTATGGGTCCGGTGTGCCCCCCAGGCATCCTGGAGGTTCTCCGTGGCTGACCCCCTGCTGTGGGTCTGGGGTCTCTCCCGTGGGTCTGGGGTCTCTCCCATGGCTCTGACCCCCCACTATGGGTCTGGGGTCTCTCCCGTGGGTCTGGGGTCTCTCCTATGCCCCCCTGTGCCCCCCAGGCATCCTGGAGGTTCTGTACTGCGTGCTGATCGAGAGCCCCGAGGTGCTGAACATCATCCAGGAGAATCACATCAAATCCATCATCTCCCTGCTGGACAAGCACGGCCGCAACCACAAGGTCTGGGGGGACACGGGGGGGAGGCACCCCCAGATGTGCCCACCAGATGTGCCCCAGACCACCAAAACACCCCCAAAACACCCCTGGGACACCCAAAACACCCCCAGACCCTCCTGAACCTCCCCCAAAACACCCCTGGGACACCCAAAACACCCCCAGACCCTCCTGAACCTCCCCCCAAAACACCCCTGGGACACCCAAAACACCCCCAGACCCTCCTGACACCCAAAACATCCCCAGACCCCCTGAAAACACTCCCTGGGACACCCAAGACACCCCCAGCTGTGCCCCCAGATGTGCCCAAGTGAGTCATTCCAGCACCTGCAGGCAATGACAGCCCCAAAAAGTCACTCAAGATACCCCAAAAAAAGCCCCAAAAGTCACTCAGAGACCCCAAAAATCACTCAGAGACTCCAAAAAACCCCCCAAAAGTCGCCCAGAGACCCCAAAAAAGGTCACTCAGAGACCCCAAAAAAAACCCCCAAAAGTCACTCAGAGACTCCAAAAGTCACTCAGAGACCCCAAAAAAGCCCCGAAAGTCACTCAAGAGACCCCAATAAAGCCCCAAAAGTTGCTCCCAGAGCAAAGCAGCAGCTCCCAGGTGTTCCCAGCAGCTCCCAGGTGTTCCCAGATGTTGCCAGCCATGCCCAGCTGTGCCCAGCTGTGCTCAGGGCCCTGTCCTGCCCAGGTGCTGGACGTGCTGTGCTCTCTGTGTGTCTGCAATGCCGTGGCCGTGCGCTCCAACCAGAACCTGATCACCGAGAACCTGCTGCCCCGCAGGGACCTGCTGCTGCAGACTGGCATGGTCAACCACGTCA
Organism: Muscicapa striata striata; assembly: GCA_030060385.1. NCBI lineage: Eukaryota > Metazoa > Chordata > Aves > Passeriformes > Muscicapidae > Muscicapa > Muscicapa striata. Next base: position 32,481 of record JAREIS010001366.1, read on the forward strand.
CCAGGTGGGCTCTGGGGGGGCTGGGGAGGGATGCTGGGGGGTTTGGAGTGGTTTTCAGGCAAATTTGGGGGGTCCTGGGGGGCTGCCAGGGGCTTCCAGGAGAGTTTGGAGGGGATTTTGGAGGCTCTTGGTGGCGGTTTGGGGGTCCTGAGGGAGTTTGGGGGGTCCTGGGAGGGTTAGGGGAGTGCTGGGGGATACCAAGGGTCCTTGAGAGGGATTTTGGGAGGTTTGGAGAGGTTTTCAGGCCAGTCTGGAGGTGGGATTTGGGGTTCTCAAGGTGGGATTTGGGGTTCTCAAGGTGGGATTTGGGGCTCTCAGGATGAGATTTGGGGTTCTCAGGGTGGGTTTTGGGGATCTTGGTGTGGAATTTGCATTTTCAGGATGGGATTTAGCACTCTCAGGGTGGGATTTAGGGTTCTCAGGGTGGGATTTAGGGTTCTCAGGGTGGGATTTAGGGTTCTCAGGGTGGGATTTAGGGTGGGATTTAGGGTTCTCAGGGGTGGGATTTCTCAGAGTGGGATTTAGGGTTCTCAGGATGGGATTTAAGGTTCTCAGGGTGGGATTTAGCACTCTCAGGGCAGGATTTAGTGTTCTCAGGATGGGATTTAGCACTCTCAGGATAGGGATTTATGGTTCTCAGGGTGGGATTTAAGGTTCTCAGGTGGGATTTGAGCCCCTCCTGACAGACCCCAACCCCCCTGTGTGTCCCAGCATCCGTCCCAACCTGTTTGTGGGCACGGCTCCGGGCTCCACGCAGTTCCGCTGCTGGTACTTCGAGGTGGCCGTGGAGCGGGTGCAGCCCTTCGTGACCCCCTGCCCCACCCAGCTGCGCGTGGGCTGGGGGGCGGCCGGCGCCTTCCGGCCCTCCCCGGGGGGGGGCTCGGGCTGGGGGGGCAACGGAGCCGGGGACGACCTCAACTCCTTCGCCTTCGACGGGCTGCACCTGTGGACAGGTGAGGGTGGGGGGGGGAGGATGGGAGAGAGAGCCCCGGGGGTGGGGGCAAAACATGGGTTGGGATTGGCTCAGAGATTGGGGATCAGCCCCAGGGATTGGGGAGCAGCCCCAGGGATTGGGGATCAGCCCCTGGGATCAGCCCCAGGGATTGGGGATCAGCCCCTGGGATCAGCCCAGGGATTGGGGATCAGCCCCTGGGATCAGCCCCCTGGGATCAGCCCCAGGGATTGGGGATCAGCCCCTGGGATCAGCCCCAGGGATTGGGGATCAGCCCCTGGGATCAGCCCCAGGGATTGGGGATCAGCCCCTGGGATCAGCCCCCTGGGATCAGCCCCAGGGATTGGGGATCATCCCTCTAGGATCAGCCCCTGGGATCGGGGATCACCCCCTGGAATCAGCCCCAGAGATTGGGGATCAGCCCCTGGGATCACCCCATAGATTGTGGATCACCCCCCTGGGACCAGCCCCATAGATCAGGCCCCCTGGGATCATCCCTCACAGGCTGGGATCACCCCATAGATCTGCTGCCTGCATTTGGGGGTGCCCCCTGTCCCTGGTACCCCCCTGACCCCTCTGTGTCCCCCCAGGGGGGGTCCCCAAGGCCGTGGGGTCCCCCCAGCGCTGGGCCCTGGCTGGGGGGGACGTGGTCAGCTGCTGCCTGGATTTGGGGGTGCCCCCCTTCCCTGTGACCCCCTGACCCCTCTGTGTCCCCCCCAGGCCGGGGGTCCAAGGCAAGGACGTGGGGTCCCCCAGCGCCGGGCCCTGGCCGGGGGGGACGTGGTCAGCTGCTGCCTGGATTTGGGGGTGCCCCCTGTCCCTGTGACCCCCCCTGACCCCTCTGTGTCCCCCAGGGGGTCCCCAAGGCCGTGGGGTCCCCCCAGCGCCGGGCCCTGGCTGGGGGGGACGTGGTCAGCTGCTGCCTGGATTTGGGGGTGCCCAGCGCCTCCTTCCGCCTCAACGGGGCCCCGGTGCAGGGGGTCCTGGAGGGCTTCAACCTCGACACCCTCTTCACCCCCGTGGCCAGTTTCTCTGCTGGGGTCAGGTAAGGGGGGGGACACCCCCAAATTTGGGGGGTGGGACTCCTAAAATGGAGCTGGGACACCTAAAATGGGGCTGGGACCCCAAAAGTGGGTACTGGAACCCCTAAAATAGATGCTGGGAGGGGTTTAAAATGGGGCTGGGACCCCTAAAATGGAGCTGGGACACCCAAAATAGGGTTGGGACCCCTAAAATGGAGTTGGGACCCCAAAAGTGGGTACTGGGACCCCAAAAATGGGTGCTGGGAGAGGTCTAAAAGGGGGCTGGGACCCCAAAAGTGGGGGCTGGGACCCCTAAAGTGGGGACTGGGACGCCAAAAGGAGGGGACTGAGGGGTTCTATGGGTCTGGGGGTCACTCTGAGTGTCCCCCCCAGGATCCGCTTCCTCCTGGGGGGCTCTATGAGAGTTCTATGGGGTTTCTGTGGGTCTGTTTGGGTTCTCTGGGGTTTCTATGGGTCTGGGGGGTTTCTATGGGGTTCGGGGTCACTCTGAGTGTCCCCCCTGTCCCCCCCAGGATCCGCTTCCTCCTGGGGGGCCGCCACGGCGAGTTCAGTTCTGATTTCTCCTGGGGGGTTTCTATGGGTCCGGGGTTTCGGGGGTTTCTATGGGTCTGGGGGTTTCTATGGGGTTCGGGGCTCACTCTGAGTGTCCCCCCCAGGATCCGGTTCCTCCTGGGGGGCTCTATGAGAGTTCTATGGGGTTTCTATGGGTCTGGGGGTCACTCTGTGGGTCCGGGGCTCACTCTGAGTGTCCCCCCCAGGATCCGCTTCCTCCTGGGGGGCCGCCACGGCGAGTTCCGTTTCGTGCCGCCCCCCGGCTACGCCCCCTGCGCCGAGGCGCTGCTGCCCCGCGAGCGGCTCCGCCTGGAGCCCCTCACCTCGTACCGGGGGGCGGCGGCCCCGCCCGGCGCCCGCAGCCTGCGGGGCCCCACCCGCGCCCTGCCCCACACCGCCTTCACCCCCTGCCCCGTGGACACCGCCCAGGTGGGCGCTGGGGGGATTTGGGGTGGGGTTTAGGGGTGTTTTGGGGGTGTTTTGGGGGGTTTGGGGCTGTTTTGGGGTGGAGCCCTGCAGCCTGCGGGGCCCCACCCACGCCCCGCCCCACACACCTTCACCCCCTGCCCCGGGGACACCGCCCAGGTCAGCTCCGGGATGAGATTTGGGGGGATTGGGGTGGGGTTTGTGGGGGATTGAAGGGGTTTTGGGGGTTTTAGGGGGTTAGGACAGGGTTTGGGGGATTGGGATGGGGTTTGTGGGGGATTGAAGGGGTTTTGGGGGGGGTTTGGGGGATTGGGATGGGGTTTGGGGGGGATTGAAGGGGTTTTGGGGGGGTTTGGGGGACTGGGATAGGATTTGGGGGCACTGGGATGGGGTTTGAGGGGATTGGGGTGGGGTTTGGGGGTGTTTTGGGGGAATTTGGACAGGGTTTGGGGGAATTGAAGGGGGTTTGGGGGATTGGAGTGGGTTTTGGGGGGCTTTGGGGGTGTTTTGGGTGGATTTGGACAGGGTTTGGGGGATTGGGGCAAGGTTTGGGGGAATTGAAGGGGGTTTGGGGGATTGGAGTGGGTTTTGGGGGGCTTTGGGGGTGTTTTGGGGGGATTTGGACAGGGTTTGGGGGGATTGGGATGGGGTTTGGGGGGATTGAAGGGGTTTGGGGGGGTTTTGGGGGGTCCCACACCCCAAATTCCCCCTGGGCAGATCGTGCTGCCCCCACACCTGGAGCGGATCCGGGAGAAGCTGGCGGAGAACATCCACGAGCTCTGGGCCCTGACCCGCATTGAGCAGGGCTGGACCTACGGGCCTGTGAGTGGGGAACCCCAAAAATCCACCCAGGAACCCCAGAATCCATCCAGGAACCCCAAAAACCCCTCCAGGAACCCCAAAAATCCATCCAGAAACCCCAAATCCCACAAAAACCCCATAAAAATACCCCAAACCCCACAAAACCCCCATAAAAATCCCCTATGGACCTACGGGCCTGTGAGTGGGGAACCCCAAAATCCATCCAGGAACCCCAGAATCCATCCAGGAACCCCAAAAATCCATCCAGGAACCCCAAAAATCCATCCAGAAACCCCAAATCCCACAAAAACCCCACAAAAACCCCATAAAAATACCCCAAACCCCACAAAACCCCCATAAAAATCCCCTATGGACCTACGGGCCTGTGAGTGGGGAACCCCAAAAATCCATCCAGGAACCCCAAAAATCCATCCAGAAACCCCAAACCCCCCAAAAACCCCATCAAACCCTGTTTTGGGTTGGTGATTTTTGGGGTGCCCCAGGTGCAGCGCCTCCACCCCTGCCTTTGGGGTTACCTTTATTTGTGACCTTTTTTGGGGTTTTTGGGGGGTTTTTTTTGCTGCCCCTTATTTTTGGGGTGTCCTCAGTTTGGGATTTGGGGTTTTGGGGGTGCCCAGGGTGATTTTTGGGGGTTCCCAGGGTGATTTTTGGGGTGCCCCAGGTGCGGGATGACGTGCAGCGCCTCCACCCCTGCCTTTGGGGTTACCTTTATTTGTGACCTTTTATGGGATTTTTGGGGGGGTTTTTTTGCTGCCCCTTATTTTTGGGGTGTCCCCAGTTTGGGATTTAGGGTTTTGGGGGTGCCCAGGGTGATTTTTGGGGGTTCCCAGGGTGATTTTGGGGTGCCCCAGGTGCGGGATGACGTGCAGCGCCTCCACCCCTGCCTTTGGGGTTACCTTTATTTGTGACCCTTTTTGGGTTTTGGGGGTTTTTTGGGTTTTTGGGTTTTTTTGGGGTTTTTGGGGGTGCCCAGGGTGATTTTTGGGGTGCCCCAGGTGCGGGATGACGTGCAGCGCCTCCACCCCTGCCTGCTGAGCTTCCAGAGCCTCCCCGAGCCCGAGCGCAGCTACAACCTCCAGATGTCGGGGGAGACCCTCAAGTGAGCCAAATTTGGGGAGCCCCCCCTTTTTGGGGGGACCCCAAAATCCCTGGGAAAGGGGAATGAGAAATTTTGGTGGGGGGGGGCAGTGGGTTTGGGGTGGGAAATTTTGGGGTGTCAGCCCAAAATGGGGCTGGTTTGAGGGGTCCAAAATTTTGGGGTGCTGGATTTTTTGGGGGGTTTGAAATTTTTGGGGTGTTGATTTTGAGGGCTCCTCAAAATTTTGGGGTGCTGATTTTGGAGGGGTCCAAAATTTTGGGGTGCTGGATTTTGGGGGGATTTGAGGCTTCCAAAATTTGGGGGTGCTGATTTTTCTGGGGGGATTTGAGGTGTCTGAAATTTTGGGGTGCTGATTTTTGGGGTCCAAAATTTTGAGGTTCTGATTTTGGGGGATTTGAGGCTTCCAAAATTTGGGGGTGCTGATTTTTGGGTGATTTGAGGGTTCCCAAATTTTGGGGTGCTGATTTCTGTGGGTTCTGGAGGTTCCAAAATTTTGGGGTGCTGGATTTTGGGGATTTGAGGGTTCCCAAATTTTGGGGTGCTGATTTTTGGGGTGCCCCCAGGACGCTGCTGGCCCTGGGCTGCCACGTGGGCATGGCTGTGAAAAGGCCGAGGAGAACCTGAAAAAATCAAACTGCCAAAATCGTGAGTTTGGGGGCTGGGGGTCCCCAAAATCCCAAGTTGGGGTCCCAGTTTGGGGAAGGGTCCCCAAAATCCCAAATTGGGGTCACAGTTTGGGGGGGGGGTCCCCAAAATCCCAGTTTGGGATCCTTAAAGGAAAATCCCAGTTTGGGCTGGGATGTCCCAGTTTGGGGGGGTCCCCAAAATCCCAATTTGAGGTCCCAAATTTTTGGGAGGGGAGTCCCCAAAATCCCAATTTGGGGTCCCCAAAATCCCAGTTTGGGATGGGATGTCCCAGTTTGGGATTGAATGTCCCAGTTTTGGGTTTTTCTTGGGGTTTCTCCAAGATTTGGATTTTGGGATTTTGGGGTTTTAGAACCCCCCCAGATTTCACCCAATTTTTGGGGATTTTGGGGTGGTTTTTTTTTTTTGGTGCTGCTCCTGATTTTTGGGGGATTTTGTCCCAGTTTGGGTTACTGGTGGAGGTTCTGGGGGCTCCATTTTGGGGTCCCCATGGCTGGGAGGAATTTTGGGGGATCCTTTTTGGCATCCCACAGGTTCTGTCCCCCCAGATTTTTCCAGGTACATCATGTCCAACGGGTGAAATTTGGGTTGGAATGTTCAATTTTTGGGTCACTTTAAGGGGGTTTCTTTTTGGGGTGAGGGATGATTTTTGGGGTCTCCATGACTGGAAGGAATTTTGGCGTTCCTTTTTGGGGTCCCACAGGTGAGTCACCCCCAAATTTCTCCAGCTACACCACGTCCAACGGGTGAAACTTGCAATGGGACTATCCCAGTTTAGGATGGACTATCCCAGTTTAGGATGGACTCTCCCAGTTTGGGTTGGGATTTCTCAGTTTTGGGGTCCCAGAGGAGGTTCTGGGGGTCCATTTTTGGGGTCCCACAGGTGAATCACCCCCAAATTTTTCCAGCTACACCGTGTCCAACGGGTGAAATTCACAATGGGATTATCCCAGTTTAGGATGGACTATCCCAGTTTAGGATGGACTATCCCAGTTTAGGATGGACTATCCCAGTTTGGGTTGGGATTTCTCAATTTTGGGGTCCCAGAGGAGGTTCTGGGGATCCATTTTGGGGGTCCCACAGGTGAATCACCCCCAAATTTTTCCAGCTACACCGTGTCCAATGGGTGAAACTCACAATGGGATTATCCCAGTTTAGGATGGACTATCCCAGTTTAGGATGGACTCTCCCAGTTTGGGTTGGGATTTCTCAGTTTTGGGGTCCCAGAGGAGGTTCTGGGGATGCATTTTGGGGGTGCCACGGGTGGGTGACCTCAGATTTTGGCAGGTACACCATGTCCAACGGGTACAAGCCAGGCGCCGCTGGACCTGGCGCACGTGCGGCTGACGCCAGGCGCAGCTGACGCCTGGTCGATCGCCCTGGCCGAGAACGGGCACAACGTGTGGGCTGGGACAGGGCCCAGCAGGGCTGGACCTACAGCACCACCCAGGTGGGGACCCCAAAACTCAACAGGGAACCCCAAATCCAGCCAGGAAGCCCCAAATCCACCATGGGACCCCAAACCCCACCCAAATACCACCCGAATCCTGCATGGGCACCCAAAAATGGCCACAAGGTCTGGGCTCGGGAGAGGGTCCAGCAGGGCTGAACCTACAGCACCACCCAGGTGGGGACCCTGAAACTCACCAGGGACCCCAAATCCAGCCAGGAACCCCAAAAATCCAACATGGGACCCTCAAATTCCACCCAAATCCCATCAAACCCCACCCAAATCCTGCCCCTGTCTGGCTCGGGACAGGTCCAGCAGGGCTGAACCTACAGCACCCAGGTGGGGACCCCAAACTCAACAGGGAATCCCGAAATCCAGCCAGGGAACCCCAAAACTTCCCCATGTGTCCCCTTTGACATTTCCTATGTCCCCCTTTGTGTCCCCAATGTCCCTTTTGGGATATCCCAGTGTCCCCAATGTCCTTTTTGAGGTGTCCGTGTCCCCACATCCCTTTTCGGGGTGTCCCTGTGTCCATTTTTGGGTGTCCCCCATGCCCACATGTCCCTTTTGGGATATCCCAGTGTCCCAATGTCCTTTTTGAGGTGTCTCCATGTCCCCACATCCCTTTGGGGTGCCCAGGACATCAAGAACAAGCGGAACCCCCGTTTGGTCCCCTACAACCTGCTGGACGAGGGCACCAAGGCCACCAACCGCGAGAGCCTGTGCCAGGCCGTGAGAACCCTGCTGGGGTATGGCTACAACATCGAGCCCCCGGACCAGGACACGCGTGAGTGACACCTGGGGGACATCCCAAAAGGGTTTGGGGACATTTGGGGACATTCTGGGGGGGTTTGAGGGGCGCAGACCCTGCTGGGCTACGGCTACAACATCGAGCCCCCGGACCAGGACACGCGTGAGTGACACCCTGGGGGACATCCCAAAAGGGTTTGGGGACATCTGGGGACATTCTAGAAGGGTTTTGAGACATCCTGGGAGGGTTTGGGGCTCTCTGGGTGCTGTTTTTGGGGCGCTTTGGGGGCCGTTTTTGGGGCTCTGTGTCCCATTTTTGGGGCTCTCCGGGTGTTATTTTGGGGCTCTCTGGGTGCTCTTTTTGGGGTTCCATTCCCCATTTTTGGTGTGTTAACCCCCCTCTGTCTCTCCCCAGCCTCCCAGAGCTGCCCCCCCGGGGGTCCCCGCGCCCCCCGGCCCCGCCTGTTCCGTGATGATTTTGGGGCTCTCGGGTGTTATTTTGGGGCTCTCTGGGTGCTGTTTTTGGGGTTCAGTGCCCCATTTGTGTTTCTAACCTCTGTCTCCCCAGCCTCCCAGGCCTACACACAGGGGGACAGCTGAGGGTGGATGGATGGGTTTTTGTTCAGCTGGGCACAGGGTGGAGGGACATGGGGGGACACACAGGGGACACAGGGGACACACAGGGACGGCTGGGACTGGATGAGATGGTTTGTGTTCAGGACTGGATGAGGCCAAGGGGACAGTGGGGTGGTCAGTCCCTGTGACCCCCTGCCTGTCCCTGCTGTCCCCGTGTCCCCTGGATGTCCCCTGTGTCCCAGGCAGGCTGGCTGTTTGGGGTTGGGCCCCGGCGGGCCCGGGGACGTGGTAGGTGCCTCATTGACCTGGTGAGTGTCATGACACCTCAATAGGAGGCCTCATTGGGTCTGGGGCTCGAGGTGGCCTTGGGGACAGAGGTGGCAGACCCGGTGAGGGGCTGGGTTTCTGGGGTCTGGGGTGGGTTGGGCTTTGTTTGGGTTTGGGGGGCTTTGGGGAGGTCTGGGAGGGTGGGTCTGGAGCTCCCAGGATGGGTCTCAAGAGATCTGGGATAGGGCTGGGGCTCTGGGGGGTGAGTCTGGAGGGTCTGGGGTGGGTTTTTTTAGGGGTTTAGGGTGGATTTGGGGGTCTGGGGGTGTCTGTGGTGAGTTGGGAGTGGGTTTGGGGCTAAGGGTTCTGGGACTAGGAGGTGGTTTGAGGTCTTTAAGTGTCTGGGGGTGGGTTTGGGGGAGCTTTAGGAGTGTCTGGGGTGGGTTTGGAGACAGGTTAGGACTGGGGAGGTTGGGCATTCCAGGAATGGGTCTGGGGCTTCAATGCCTCTGGGGTGGGTCTGAGGTGGGAGTGGCTTTGGGGTGTCTGGCTTGGGTCTAGGGGCTCCAAGGATGGGTCTTGGGGATCCTGGGGGTGGGTCTGGGTTCTCTAGTTGGTGGGTCTCTAGATTGGGTCTAGAGGCTCCCCCAGGCTTTGTCCCCGTGTGCAGCCTGGGCCTGGGCCAGGAGGGCACCTGAACCTGGGCCAGGGCCAGCCACCTGCGCCTACTTCGGCATCTGCGGCCTCCAGGAGGGCTACAGGCAGCCGCATCAACATGGGAGCGGCCAATGTATAGGTTCAGCCACAGCCTGCCCCAGTTTGTCAGTGCCCCAGACCACCCCCAGCTAGGTGAGGGGCTGGGGAGGGATTTGGGGAGTTTGGGGTGCCCTGGTTTCAGCTAGTCTGCCAGTTATCCCAGTCCCAGACCACCCCAGCTCGAGTGAGGTCCTTGGGGCATTTGAGTTTGGGGGGTTTGCCCCATCCCCCCTGGTTAGCCCCCTTTAGTTTGACAAACACCCCAAATTCCCCTCAATACCCCAATTTCACCCCAAATCTTCGTTTTTAGGTACACCTGGACAGCAGCCTTTGCCTCTGCCTGCCACCCCAAATGCCACCCCAAAATGTCCCCTGTAAATTTCACCCCAAATCTGTCCCCCTTTTTAGGTGACCTGCCTTGCAGCGCCGTGGACTCCCCATAAATTCCACCCCAAATACCAAATTTCACCCCAAATCTGTCCCCCTTTTCAGGTGGCCTGGGTGGCACCGTGGCTCCCCTCCGCCTCCGCCGGCCACCCCAAATCCCCAAATCCCCAAATGCCACCTAAGGCCCCCAATGTCCCTGTCCCCTTTTTCAGGTAACCCATGCCTGTGGTGCCCTGCCTCGCCTGCCACCCAAAATCCCCAAACACCCCACCACCCCAAATGCCACCCCTACTTGTGTCCCCTGTCCCCAGGTGCCCGCCTAGCACGTGGCTCCCCCTGTTCCTTCCACCCCAAATCCCAAATCCACCCCAAATCCACCCTGTCCCCAAACCCCTTTTCCCAGGTCCCCCTGGGCCGTGGACTCCCCTCCCGTCTCCGCCTGTACCAACTCGGCACCCCA
>JAREIS010001367.1:0-19052 GCA_030060385.1 Muscicapa striata striata
GGGTTTGGAGTGGGTAGGCTTTGGGTTTTGGGTTTTGGGGTTTTGGGCTTTGGGGTTTGGGGTTTTGAGTTTGGGGTTTTGGGTTTTGGATTTTGGTTGGATTTGGCTTGGGTCTTGGGGTTTCTGGCTTTGGGGTTTTGGATGTTTGGGTTTGGGGTTTAGGTTTGGGTTGGGTTGGGGTTTTGGGTTTGGTTTGGGTTTTTGGGCTCTTTGGGGTTTTGAGTTTGTCAAATTTGGGTTTTGGGGTTTTGGGTTTTGGGTTTAGGGTTTGGGGTTTTGGGTTTGGAGTTTTGGCAATTTGGGCCTGGTTTGGGTCTTGGGGTTTGGGTATTGACTTTGGGGTTTGGGTCTGGGGTTTTTTGGTTGTTTTGGGGTTTTGGGTTTGGGTTTTGGGTTTTGGGTTTGGTTTGGGGTTTGGATCTTGGAGTTTTGGGTTGGAGTTTTAGGGAGTTTGGGTTTTGGGTTTTGGGTTTTGTTGGATTTGGGTTTTGGGTTTTGGGTTTTGGGTTTGGGTTTGGTTTGATGTCAATTGGGGTTTTTGGGTTTTGGGGTTTTGGGTTTTGGGTTTATGGGGTTTGGGGTTTGGGGGTTAATTAGGTTTTGGGGTTTTGGGGTTTGTTGGGTTTTGGGGTTTTTAGGTTTGGGGTTTTGGGTTTGGGTTTGGGGTTGTTTATTGGGTTTTGGGGTTTTGGTTTGGTTTTGGGTTTTGGGTTTTGGGTTTGGTTTGGGGTTTTGATGTCAAAATTTGGGGTTTTGGGGTTTTGGGTTTGGGGTTTGGGTTTTGGGGTTTTGGGGTTTGGGGAGTTTGAGTTTGGAGTTTTGGGGTCAATTTGGGTTTGGGGTTTGGGGTTTTGGGGTTTTGGGAGTTTGGGGTTTTGGTTGGGTTTGGGTTTTGGGTTTGGTGGGAAATTTGGAGTTTGGGTCAAAATTTGGGTTTTGGAGTTTGGGGTTTTTGGGTTTTGTTTGGGGTTTTGAGGTTTGGGGCTTTTGGGTCGAAACTGTAGTTTGGGTCTTTGGGTTTTGGAGGTTTTGGGTTTTTGGGTTTCTGGGTTGGTTTTGGGTTTAGGTTTTTGGGTTTAGGGTTCTGGGTCAAATTTGGGTTTGGGGTTTGGGGTTTTGGGGTTGGGGTTTTGGGGTTTGGGTTTGGGATTTGGATTTGGGTTTGGGGTTTTGGTTTTTTGGGGTTTGGGGTTTGGATGGCAATTGGGGTTTGGGTTGGGGTTTGGGTTTCTGGGTTTGGGGTTTGGTGAGCTTGGAGATTTAGGAATTTCTGGGAGTTTTGGGTTTTGGGTTTTGGGTTGGGTTTAGTTTGGGGGTTTTTGGGTTTGGGTTTTGGGGTCAAAATTTGGGTTTGAGTCGGGTTTGGAGTTTGGGAGTTTTGGAGTTTTGGGTTTGGGTCAAATTTGGGTTTGGTTTGGGTTTTGGGGTTTTAGGGTCAAATTTGGAGTTTTGGGGTTTGGGTTTTTGGGTTTTGGGTTTGGGCTTTTGTTTTGGGTTTGGTGGGTTTTGGGGCTTTTGGGGTCGAAATTTGGAGATTTTAGGGTCACATTTCAGAATTTTGTGGTTTGGGGTTTTGGGGTTTTGGAGGTTTGGGGAGTTTGGGAGTTTTGGGGTTTTTGAGTTTGGGGTCAAAATTTGGGTTTTGGGGTTTTTGGGGTTTCTGGGGTTTTTGGAGTTTTTGGGGCTTTTTGGGTTTTGGGGTTTTGATGTCAAAATTTGGGGTTTTCGGTTCTGGGGTTTTGGGGTTTTTGGGGTTTTTGGGGGTTTTTGGAGTTTTCGGGGTTTTGGGAGAGTTCGGGGAGTTTTGGAGTTTTTGGAGTTTTGGGGTCAAAAATTGGGTTTTGGGGTTTTTGGGGTTTTAGGGTCAAAATTTGGAGTTTTGGGGTTTTGGGGTTTTTGGGTTTTGGGGCTTTTGGGGTCAAAATTTGGAGATTTTGGGGTCACATTTCAGGGAATTTTCTGGATTTCGGGTTTGGAGTTTTGGGGATTTTGGAGTTTTGGGGTCAAAATTTGGGTTTTGGGGTTTTTTGGGGCTTTGGGTTTGGGGGTTTTGGGTTTGGGGGTTTTGGAGTAAAAATTTTGGTTTTTGAGTTTTGGGGTGTTTGGGGGTTTGGGTTTCAAAATTTGGGGTGTTTGGGGTTTTTGGGTTTGGGGTTTTTTGGGGATTTGGAGCCAAAATTTGGGTGTGGGGTTTTTGGGGTTTTTGGGGTTTTGGGGTTCAAAATTTGGGGTTTTTTTGGGGTTTTTTGGGGTTTGGGGTTTTGGGGTCAAAATTTGGAGATTTTGGGGTCACATTTCAGGGAATTTTGTGGTTTTGGGGTTTTTGGGGTTTTGGAGCCAAAATTTGGGATTTTGGGGTTTTGGGGGTTTGAGGATTTTGGGGGTTTGGGAGTTTTGGGGTCAAAATTTGGAGATTTTGGGGTCACATTTCAGGGATTTTGTGGTTTTGGAGTATTGGGAATTTGGGGTATTTGGGGTTTCGGGTTCAAAATTTGGGGTTTTTGGGATTTGGAGTTTTGGGGTTTTGGGGTTTGGGCGTTTCAGGACCAAAATTTGGGGTTTTGGCTTTTGAGCTTTTTGGGGTTGGGGGGGTCAGAATCTTTGGGTTTGATGTCACAATTTGGGGATTTTTGGTGTTGAAATCCCGGGATTTTTTCATCTCCCACCCAGAATTTTTTTTAATTTTATTTGACACCCCCCAAATTTCGAACATCCCATAATATCCCCTTTCTCCAGGTGCTGAAGGACCCCTCCAAACCCCAATCCAAAGGGAATTTTTGGACCGTGGACGTGTCGCGGATCCCTCCGGCCGCGCTGCGCCTGCAGAACACGGCGGTGGCGCGAGGATCCTGTTCCTGCTCCACTTCCGGTTCCGGTTTAGGTTCCGGCTCCACTTCCGGTTCCGGTTCCGGCTCCACTTCCGGTTCCGTCTGCGGATTCGGCTCCACTTCCGGTTCTTGCTCAACATCCTGCTCAACTTCCGGTTCTTGCTCCGCATCCTGCTCCACTTCCGGTTCCTGCTTCACTTCCGGTTCCGGTTCATGCTCCACTTCCGGTTCTTGTCCCGGTTCCGCCCGCTTCGTCCCGGACCTGGCGCCGTTCGTGCTTTGGGGTCGCCGCTACCCCCGTCCCCTCCCCGCCCCCCAATTCCAGTTTCTCCATCGCGTCCCTGCTGCGCCCCAAACCCCAAAATCCCCCCCAAATTTTTGGGGCGCTCCCCTCCTCCCACAGCTCCGGGGGCGCTCCCAACGCGGTGGCTCCTCAAGGGGGGGGACCCCAAAATTTGGGGTTGGGATTTGTGGGGGGGGGGATGATGGGGGCGCCCCTCCCCCAACAGAGGGGACCCCCAAATTTTGGGGAGTTGGCGGATTGGGGGGCGCCCCCCAATAAAAGCGTGTTCGATGTTTGGCTGAGTCACCCCGGGGACATCGCCATCCGCGGCTGATGACGTCATCGGGGAGCCCCAAAATTGGGGGGGGTCACAGCCCGAATCGAGTTTTGGCACCCCCAAAAATTTGGGGGTTCCAACCCCAAAAATTGCATTTTTTAAGATTCAATTCTTCTTAAATTGACTCTAAACTCCCTCAAAATTTGGGGTGTAGATCGAAATTGGGGGGTGATGACGTCATCGGGGCACCCCAAAATATTTTTTTTGGCGTGACACACCCCAAATCGCGTCCAAGCACCCCCAAAATTTGGGGTTCAGACACCAAAAATTGCGTTTTTTAAGGCTCAGTCCCCCCAAAATTGACTCTAAACTCCCTCAAAATTTGGGGTGTAGATCGAAATTTGGATTGATGACGTCATCGGGGCACCCCCAAAATTTTTTTTTGGGGGTCACACCCCAAATCCAATTTAAGCACCCCAAAAAATTTGGGGGTTCCGACCCCAAAAATTGCATTTTTTAGAATCAATTCCCCCCGAAATTGACTCTAAACTTCCTCAGAATTCGGGGTGTGTATCGAAATTTGGGGTGATGACGTCATCGGGGCACCCCAAAATATTTTTTGGGGGGGGTCACACCCCAAATCGAGTCCAAGCACCCCCAATAATTTGGGGGTGAAGCCTCCCCAAAATTCAGGTTTTTTTAGAATCAATCCTCCAAAATTGACTCTAAACTATCTCAAAATTTGGGGTGTAGATCCAAATTGGGGGGTGATGACGTCATCGGGGCACCCCAAAAATTTTTTTTGGGGGGTCAAACCCCAAATCCAATTTAAGCACCCCAAAAAATTTGGGGGTTCCGACCCAAAAAATTGCGTTTTTTAAGGCTCAGTCCCCCCCAAATTAACTCTAAACTCCCTCAGAATTTGGGGTGTAGATCGAAATTTGGGGTGATGACGTCATCGGGGAGCCCCAAAATATTTTTTTTTGGGGGGTCACACCCCAAATCCAATTTAAGAACCCCAAAAAAATTTGGGGGTTCCGACCCCAAAAATTGTGTTTTTTAGAATCAATTCCCCCAAAAATTGACTCTAAACTCTCTCAGAATTTGGGGTGTAGATCGAAATTTGGATTGATGACGTCATCGGGGCACCCCCAAATTTTTTTTTGGGGGGTCACACCCCAAATCCAATTTAAGAACCCCAAAAAAATTTGGGGTTCCGACCCCAAAAATTGCATTTTTTAGAATCAATTCTCCCAAAAATTTGACTCTAAACTCCCTCAGAATTCGGGGTGTGCATCGAAATTTGGGGTGATGACGTCATCGGGGCACCCCAAAAATTTTTTTGGGGGGGTCACACCCCAAATCGAGTCCAAGCACCCCAAAAAATTTGGGGGTGAAACCTCCCCAAAATTCAGGTTTTTTTAGAATCAATCCTCCAAAATTGACTCTAAACTTCCTCAAAATTTGGGGTGTGTATCGAAATTTGGGGTGATGACGTCATCGGGGCACCCCAAAATATTTTTTTGGAGGTCACACCCCAAATCCAATGTAAGCACCCCCAAAAAATTTGGGGGTTCCGACCCCAAAAGTTGCATTTTTTAGAATCAATTCCCCCAAAAATTGACTCTAAACTCCCTCAGAATTTGGGGTGTGTTTCGAAATGTGGGGTGATGACGTCATCGGGGCGCCCCAAAATATTTTTTTGGGGGGGTCACACCCCAAATCCAATTTAAGCCCCCCAAAAAATTTGGGGGTGAAACCTCCCCAAAATTCAGTTTTTTTTATAATCAATTCCCCAAAAATTGACTCTAAACTTCCTCAAAATTTGGGGTGTAGATCCAAATTTGGGGTGATGACGTCATCGGGGCGACCCAAAAATTTTTTTTGGGGGGTCACACCCCAAATCCAATTTAAGAACCCCAAAAAATTTGGGGGTTCCGACCCCAAAATTTGCATTTTTTAGAATCAATTCCCCCCGAAATTGACTCTAAACTCCCTCAGAATTTGGGGTGTAGAGCGAAATTTGGGGGTGATGACGTCATCGGAGCACCCCAGAATATTTTTTTGGGGGGTCACACCCCAAATCGAGTCCAAGCACCCCAAAAAATTTGGGGGTGAAGCCTCCCCAAAATTCAGGGTTTTTTTAGAATCAAATCCCCTAAAATTGACTCTAAACTCCCTCAAAATTTGGTGTGTATATCAAAATTTGGGGTGATGACGTCATCGGGGCGCCCCAAAATATTTTTTTGGGGGTCACACCCCAAATCCAATTTAAGAACCCCAAAAAAATTTGGGGGTTCCGACCCCAAAAATTGCGTTTTTTAGAATCAATTCCCCTTGAAATTGACTCTAAACTCCCTCAAAATTTGGGGTGTGTATCGAAATTTTGGGGTGATGACGTCATCAGGGCACCCCAAAATATTTTTTTGGGGGGTCACACCCCAAATCCAATTTAAGCACCCCAAAAATTTGGGGGTTCCAACCCCAAAAATTGCATTTTTTAAGATTCAATTCTTCTTAAATTGACTCTAAACTCCCTCAGAATTTGGGGTATAGATCGAAATTTGGGGTGATGACGTCATCGGGGCACCCCAAAAATTTTTTGGGGGGTCACATCCCAAATCGAGTCAAGCACCCCCAAAAATTTGGGGGTTCCGACCCCAAAAATTGCGTTTTTTAAGGCTCAGTCCCCCCAAAATTTGACTCTAAACTCCCTCAAAATTCGGGGTGTGTATCGAAATTTGGGGTGATGACGTCATCGGGGCACCCCAAAAATTTTTTTTTGGGGGGTCACACCCCAAATCGAGTTGAAGCACCCCAAAAATTTGGGGGTGAAACCTCCCCAAAATTCAGGTTTTTTTAGAATCAATCCTCCAAAATTGACTCTAAACTCCCTCAAAATTTGGGGTGTAGATCCAAATTTGGGGTGATGACGTCATCGGGGCGCCCCAAAATATTTTTTTGGGGGGGTCACACCCCAAATCCAATTTAAGAACCCCAAAAAAATTTGGGGGTTCCGACCCCAAAAATTGCGTTTTTTAAGGCTCAGTCCCCCCAAAATTTGACTCTAAACTCCCTCAGAATTTGGGGTGTGTATCGAAATTTGGGGTGATGACGTCATCGGGGCACCCCAAAATATTTTTTTGGGGGGGTCACATCCCAAATCCAATTTAAGCACCCCAAAAAATTTGGGGGTTCCGACCCCAAAAATTGCATTTTTTAGAATCAATTCCCCCAAAAATTGACTCTAAACTTCCTCAAAATTTGGGGTGTAGATCCAAATTTGGGGTGATGACGTCATAGGGGCACCCCAAAATATTTTTTGGGGGGGGTCACACCCCAAATCCAATTTAAGAACCCCCAAAAATTTGGGGTTCCGACCCCAAAAATTGCGTTTTTTTAGGCTCAGTCCCCCCAAAATTTGACTCTAAACTCCCTCAGAATTCGGGGTGTAGATTGAAATTTGGGGTGATGACGTCATCGGGGCACCCCAAAATTTTTTTTTGGGGGGTCACACCCCAAATCGAGTCCAAGCACCCCAAAAAAATTTGGGGGTGAAACCTCCCCAAAATTCAGGTTTTTTTAGAATCAATCCTCCAAAATTGACTCTAAACTCCCTCAGAATTTGGGGTGTAGATCCAAATTTGGGGTGATGACGTCATCGGGGCACCCCAAAATATTTTTTTGGGGGGGTCACACCCCAAATCGAGTCCAAGCACCCCAAAAATTTGGGGGTTCCGACCCCAAAAATTCCGTTTTTTATGGCTCAGTCCCCCCAAAATTTGACTCTAAACTCCCTCAGAATTCGGGGTGTAGATTGAAATTTGGGGTGATGACGTCATCGGGGCACCCCAAAAATTTTTTTGGGGGGGTCACATCCCAAATCGAGTCCAAGCACCCCAAAAATTTGGGGGTTCCGACCCCAAAAATTGCGTTTTTTAAGGCTCAGTCCCCCCAAAATTTGACTCTAAACTCCCTCAGAATTGGGGGTGTAGATCCAAATTTGGGGTGATGACGTCATCGGGGCGCCCCAAAAATGTTTGGGGTGGACATCAACATCAGGGTGATGACGTCATAGGTGCCACTCCCCCGCCCCCAAATCGCGGGTCCCCGCCCCTCCCCCAATAAAAGGTTCCTTCCGGTCAATCCCAGTTTGATCCCAGTTTGATTCCAGTTAATCCCAGTTTGATTCCAGTTAATCCCAGTTAATCCCAGTTTGATTCCAGTCCCTCCCAGTCCATCCCAATCCCATCCCAGTCCATCCCAATCCCATCCCAGTCCATCCCAGTCCATCCCAGTCCCATCCCAATCCCATCCCAATCCCATCCCAGTCCATCCCAGTCCATCCCAGTCCCATCCCAGTCCATCCCAGTCCCTCCCAGTCCATCTCAGTCCATCCCAGTCCATCCCAGTCCCATCCCAGTCCCTCCCAGTCCATCCCAGTCCATCCCAGTCCATCCCAATCCCATCCCAGTCCCATCCCAGTCCATCCCAGTCCCTCCCAGTCCATCCCCGGGTTGGGGTTTGGGGTTTCAAGTATTTGGGGTTGGAGGTTCCGGGATTTGGGGTAATTCAGGATTTGGGATTTTTGGGGTTCAGGATTTTGGGGGTTCAGGGTTTGGGGATTTGGGGGTTCAGAGTTTTGGGGTTCAGGGTTTGGGGTTCAGGGTTTGGGATTTGGGGGTTCCGGGTTTGGGATTTGGGGTTTCAGAGTTTGGGATTCAGGGATTTGGGATTTTGGGGTTCAGGATTTGGGGTTTCAGGGTTCAGAGTTTGGGATTTTGGGGTTCAGGGTTTGGGATTTGGGGGTTCAGGGTTTGGGGGTTCAGAGTTTGGGATTTTGGGGTTCAGGGTTTGGGGGTTTTGGGGTTCAGGGTTTGGGGTTTGGGGGTTCAGGATTTTGGGGTTCAGGGTTTGGGGTTTCGGGGTTCAGAGTTTGGGATTTGGGGATTCAGGGTTTGGGGATTCAGGGTTTGGGGATTCAGGGTTTGGGGGTTCAGGGTTTGGGGGTTCAGGGATTTGGGGATTCGGGATTTGGGATTTTGGGGTTCAGGGTTTGGGGGTTCAGGGTTCAGGGTTTGGGGATTTGGAGGTTCAGGATTTTGGGGTTCAGGGATTTGGGATTTGGGGATTCAGGGTTTGGGGTTCAGGGTTTCGGGGTTCAGGGTTTGGGGTTTTGGGGTTCAGGGTTTGGGGTTTCGGGGTTCAGGGTTTGGGATTTTTGGGGTTCAGGGTTTGGGATTTTGGGGTTCAGGGTTTGGGGGTTCAGGGTTTGGGGGATTTTGGGGTTCAGGGTTTGGGATTTTGGGGTTCAGGGTTTGGGATTTGGGGGTTCAGCGTTTGGGATTTTGGGGTTCAGGGTTTGGGGTTCAGCGTTTGGGATTTTGGGGTTCAGGGTTTGGGGGTTCAGGGTTCAGGGTTTGGGGTTTCGGGGTTCAGGGTTTGGGATTTTGGGGTTCAGGGTTTGGGATTTGGGGTTCAGGGTTTTGGGGGTTCAGGGTTCAGGGTTTGGGATTTTGGGGTTCAGGGTTTGGGATTTCGGGGTTCAGGATTTGGGATTTGGGGGTTCAGGGTTTGGGGGATTTTGGGGTTCAGAGTTTGGGATTTTGGGGTTCAGGGTTTGGGATTTTGGGGGTTCAGGGTTTGGGATTTTGGGGGTTCAGGGTTTGGGGGCTCCTGCGGGCTGAGAGCTCCGGGGGGTCCCGAGGGCACTGGGAGCACTGGGATGGGGTACTGGGAGTTACTGGGAGTAACTGGGAGTTACTGGGAATGAACTGGGAGCTACTGGGGGCTACTGGGATGTACTGGGATGTGCTGGGAGATACTGGGAGTTACTGGGATGGGGTTCTGGGATGTACTGGGATGTACTGGGAGTTACTGGGATGTACTGGGAGTTACTGGGATGAACTGGGATGGGGATACTGGGAGCACTGGGAGCAAACTGGGATTTCTTGGGAATGAACTGGGATTTACTGGGATCTACTGGGATTTACTGGGAGTTACTGGAAATGAACTGGGAGTTACTGGGAGTTACTGGGAATGAACTGGGATGTACTGGGAGTTACTTGGAATAAACTGGGAGTTACTGGGAGTTACTGGGATGTACTGGGAGTTACTGGGAGTTACTGGGAGTTACTGGGATGTGCTGGCATGTACTGGGAGTTACTGGGAGTTACTGGGATGTGCTGGGATGTACTGGGAGTTACTGGGAATAAACTGGGAGTTACTGGGAGTTACTGGGAATGAACTGGGATTTACTGGGAATGAACTGGGAGTTACTGGGAGTTACTGGGATGTACTGGGAATGGACTGGGAGTTACTGGGAGTGAACTGGGGGTTACTGGCAGTTACTGGGAATGAATTGGGAGTCATTGGGAGTCACTGGGAATGAACTGGGAGTTACTGGCATTTACTGGGAATGAACTGGGAGTTTCTGTGAATGAACTGGGAGTTACTGGGAGTGAACTGGGAGTTATTGGGAGTTACTGGGGGGTTACTGGGACTTACTGGGAGTCACTGGGACTCACTGGGGCTAACTGGCAGCCACCAGGGGGCGCCACACCCTTCCCATGATGCCCCGCGGCCGCTGCGGGAAGGCGGAAGTTCCTTTTCCCGCCTCAAGAGAAGGGGCGGGGCTTTACCCGCACTGACCAATAGGAGCGTCCGCTCCCGCCTCGGCGGGCGCTGATTGGTCGAAGCGGGCGGCGCTCAGCCAATCAGAACGCGAGCTGAGCGCTGATTGGTCGAAGCGGGCGGCGCTCAGCCAATCAGAACGCGAGCTGAGCGTTGATTAGTCGAGGCGGGCGGCGCTCAGCCAATCAGAACGCGATCTGAGCGCTGATTGGTCGAAGCGGGCGGCGCTCAGCCAATCAGAACGCGAGGCGGGCGCGGTTTGGGCGAGCGGCGGGAATGGCGGGCGAGCTGAGCCCTGATTGGTCGAGGCGGGCGGCGCTCAGCCAATCAGAACGCGAGCTGGGCGCTGATTGGTCGAAGCGGGCGGCGCTCAGCCAATCAGAACCCGAGGCGGGCGCGGTTTGGGCGAGCGGCGGGAATGGCGGGCGAGCTGAGCGCTGAGGCGGCGCGGGAGATCCGCCGTGAGTCGGGGCTTTAATGGCGTTCAACGCGCTTTTAAATGGCGATGAAAGGGTTTGAATGAGGGCTGGAAGGAAGCGCGGGCACCCTCAGGGCTCGGGGAGTCCTTCCCGTGCCGGAGCCTCCTCAGGCGGCGCCGCGCTCCCCTCAGGATTTCTCCCTTTCATGGGCTCCAATTCCCCTCACGGAGCTTTTTATATCTTCAAACCCCTCACAGGGCTAAAATTCCCCTCACGGAGCTTTTTATATCCTCAAACCCCTCACAGGGGCTAAAATTCCCCTCACGGAGCTTTTTATAGCCTCAAACCCCTCACAGGGGCTTAAATTTCCCTCATGGATGTTTAAATTTCATTTTGGGATTTTTCAAACGCTCAAACCCCTCACAGAGGCCCCAATTCCCTTCACGGGTGTTTAAATTTTGGTTTTTCACTTTTTCAAATTTCAAATTTTCAATTTTTCGCTTTCAAACCTTCAAACCCCTCACAGGGGCTCCAATTTCCCTCTTGTTCCCCTCAAATCTGCCAAACGACCCAAAATTCCCTCAAAATTCTCATTTTTTCCCCAAAATGACCCAAAAATTCCCTCAAAATTCTCCTTTTCTTTTTCTTGCCCAAAAATCCCCAAATTCTATTTTTTTTTCTTGCCCAAAATCCCCCAAAATTCTCCTTTTTGTCCAAAATCCCCTCAAAATTCTCATTTCACCCCACAATGACCCAAAATTCCCCACAAAATTCTGGTTTCCCCCAAATGATCCAAAATCACTCCCAAAAATTCTCCTTTTTTCTCTCAGAATGACCCAAAAATCCCCTCAAAATTCTTTTTTCCTCCCCAAATGACCCCAAAATCCTCCCAAAATTCTCCTCATTTTTCCCCAAAATGACTCAAAATCCCCCCTCAAAATTCTCCTTTTTTCCCCCTAAAATGTCCCAAAATCCCTCCCAAAAATTCTCATTTTTTTCTCCTAAGAAGGCCCCAAATTTCTCATTTTTTTCCCCAGAATGACCCAAAATCCCCCTCAAAATCTCCTTTTTCATTCCAAAATGGTCCAAAATCTCCCCAAAATCTTTTTTTTCCCCAGAATGACTCTAAATCCCCCCAATTTTACTTTTTTTTTTTTTTCTACCAGAAGGACCCAAAATTCTCCTTTTTTTTCTCCCAAAATGACCCAAAATCCCCCCTCAAAATTCTCCTTTTTTTCCCCTAAAATGTCCCAAAATCCCTCCCAAAAATTCTCATTTTTTTCTCCCCCAGAAGGCCCCAAAATTCTCCTTTTTTCCCTCCCCAAATGATCCAAAATCCCTGAAAATTCCCCCAAAACTTCTCCATAGAATCCTGAAAATTCTCAAAAAATGCCCAAGATTCACAAACTCCCAAAAATTTCAAAACTCCCAAAAATCTCAAAAAAAAAAATAAATCCTCACAAATTTTCAAAATCCACCAAAAAAAATCAGAATTTTACCCCAAATCCCCAAAAATTCTCGAAAATTTTTCCAAAAATCTCAAAAATTCACCAAAAAATGACTGAAAAAATCCCTAAAAAAATCCATAAATTTTCCCCCAAATTCTCCAAAAATCCCCCCAAAATTCACCCCAAAAAACCACAAAATTCACCCCAAAAAATCTGATTAAATTCTGAAAAAATCCCCTAAAAATAAATAAAAATAAAATCTCAAAAAATCCCCCCCAAAATCCCCCAAATTCACCCAAATATCCCCAAAAATCCCCCAATTTTCCTTTTTCCCCCCCAAAAAATTCAAATTTTCCCCAAATTTTCAATCCACCCAAATTTTGGGAATTTTTTAAAATTTTTGTGAAAATTCTTTGAATTTTTGTGGGAATTTCTTGATTTTTTTTTTAATGGGAATTTTTTTTCAATTTGTGTTAGAAATTCCCAAAAATTCTCCCAAAAATTCCCAATTTAATTTTTTTTAAAAATTTCTTAATCCCAAAATCACAAAAATCCAAAGAAAATTCCCAATTTTTTGGTGAGAATTCCATAAATTTTCACAGAAATTTATTTATTTTTACAGAAATTTCTTGAATTTTTATGGGAATTTTTTTTGGGGGAAATTCAAAAATACCCCCAAAAATTCCCAATTTTTATTATTTTGGGAATTTCTCATTCCCAAAATTTCAGAAATTCAAAAAAATTCAATTTTTTTGGGAATTCCATGGATTTATTTTTGTATTTTCTGTATTTTTGTGGGAATTTCTTGAATTTTTTGTGAGAATTCCCAAAAATTCCCAATTTATTTATTTTTTAAAATTTCTCATCATTCCCACAATTCCAGAAATCCAAGGAAAATTCCCTTTTTTTTTTTTTTTTTAATTCCATGTTTCTTTTTTTTAATTTTTAATTTTCTGGATTTTTGTGAAAATTTCTTGAATTTTTATGGAAATTTTTTTTTTTTTTTGGTGAAAATTCCCAAAATTTCTCCCCAAAATTCCCAATTTTTTTTTTTTTTTTTGGAATTCCTTATTCCCAGAATTGCAGAAATCCAGGAAAATTCCCGAATAATTTTTGGGGGAATTCCTGAATTTTATCGGAATTTTCTTAATTTTTGCAGGAATTTCTTGATTTTGGGTTTTTTTATAATTTTTGTGAAATTCCAAAAAATTCCCCATAAAATCCTCAATTTAATTTTTAATTTTTAATTTTTTTTTTAATTTCTGATTCCCAGAACTTCAGAAACCAAGGAAAATTTCGGAATTTGGGGAATTCTGCTGAGCTGGCAGCGACCTGCAACAGACTGGGAGAGGTGCTGGCAACACATGGTGAGATCCAAACTGGGATGGACTGGGAGGGACTGGGATGGACTGGGATGGGACTGGGATGGACTGGGATGGACTGGGATGGACTGGGATGGGATTGGGATGGGATTGGGATGGACTGGGATGGACTGGGATGGACTGGGATGGGATTGGGATGGGATTGGGATGGACTGGGATGGACTGGGATGGGACTGGGATGGGACTGGGATGGACTGGGATGGACTGGGATGGGATTGGGATGGACTGGGATGGACTGGGATGGGACTGGGATGGACTGGGATGGACTGGGATGGACTGGGATGGACTGGGAGGGACTGGGATGAGGACGAGATGGAGATGGAATGGACGATGATGGGATGACTGAGATGGGATGGATGGATGGGAATTTAGGACTGAGGATGGATGGGATTGGGTGGGACTGGGATGGGACTGGGATGGATGGGATGGACTGAGGGACTGGGATGGACTGGGATGGGATGGATGGATGGAGGACTGGGATGGGACTGATGGATGGATGGACTGGATGGACTGGGATGGACTGATGGACTGATGGACTGGGATGGGTGGGATGGATGACATGGGATGAGACTGGGGGATGGGTGGACTGGGGGACTGGAGACTGGGATGGACTGGGATGGATTGATGGACTGGATGACTGGGACTGGATGGGACTAGAATGGATGGATGACTGATGGACTGGATGACTGATGACTGGGATGGGATTCTGGAGGATGGGACTGGGATGGATGGGATGATGGGACTGGATGACATGATGGAATGGGATGATGGTAGATGGGAACTGGATGGACTGGATGGATGGAGATGACGGAGACTGGGATGGATGGATGACTGGATGGACTGGGATGGACTGGGATGACTGATGACTGGATGACGATGGATGGGGATGGAACTGATGGATGGGATGGGATGAACGATGGATGAGGATGGAGGAGGACTGGGATGGACTAGATGGACTGGATGATGGAGACGGGATGGGACTGGGATGGATGATGGGATGGAGGACTGGGAGGACTGGGAGGACTGGGATGACTGAGAGACTGGGAGGATGGATGGACTGGGAACTGGGATGGGAGGAGATATATGGGATGGACTGGATGGACTGGGATGGATGATGGACGGGATGACTGATGGACTGGATGGATGGATGGACTGGGATGGACTGGGATGGATGGAGGACTGGAGATGGACTGGGACTGTGGACTGGGATGGACTGGGATGACTGGGAGATGGGATGGAATGGAACTGGGATGGGACTGGGATGACTGGGATGGACTGGGATGGAATGGGATGGACTGGATGGAATGGGAACTGGGAATGGGAACTGGGCAATGGGAACTGGGCAATGGGAACTGGGCAATGGGAACTGGGAATGGGAACTGGGCAATGGGAACTGGGCAATGGGAACTGGGAATGGGAACTGGGCAATGGGAACTGGGCAATGGGAACTGGGAATGGGAACTGGCAATGGGAACTGGGCAATGGGAACTGGGAATGGGAACTGGGCAATGGGAACTGGGAATGGGAACTGGGAATGGGAACTGGGCAATGGGAACTGGGCAATGGGAACTGGGAATGGGAACTGGGCAATGGGAACTGGGAATGGGAACTGGGAATGGGAACTGGGAATGGGAACTGGGAATGGGAACTGGGAATGGGAACTGGGCAATGGGAACTGGGCAATGGGAACTGGGAATGGGAACTGGGAATTGGGAACTGGGAATGGGAACTGGGCAATGGGAACTGGGAATGGGAACTGGGAATTTTTGGGAATTTTTGTGCTTTTTTTTTTTTTTGCTTGGAATTTCCTGCAATTTTTTTTTAAATTATTTTTTTAATCCCTTAGATTTTTATGGGAATTCCCTGAATTTTATTGGGAATTTTACTGAGAATCCCTTTGATTTTTGCCCCATTTTTTTTTCATTTTTATGTGAATTTTGCTGCGAATTCCTTCCATTTTTTGTGGGAATTTCTTGGATTTTTGGGAATTTTTGTGCAATTTTTGGGGGATTTTTTTTGGTTGGAATTTCCTGTAAATTTTTATTTAATTATTTTTTTAATCCCTTAGATTTTTATGGGAATTCCCTGAATTTTATTGGGAATTTTACTGAGAATCCCTTTGATATTTGCAGGATTTTTTTTTCATTTTAATGCGAATTTTGCTGCGAATTCCTTCCATTTTTTCTGGGAATTTCTTGGATTTTTGGGAATTTTTGTGCAATTTTTTGGGGGGTTTTTTTTGCTTGGAATTTCCTGCAATTTTTTAAAAATTATTTTCTTAATCCCTTAGATTTTTATGGGAATTCCCTGAACTTAAATGTGAATTTTTTTGAGAATCCCTTTGATTTTTGCCCCATTTTTTTTTCATTTTAATGCGAATTTTGCTGCGAATTCCTTCCATTTTTTGTGGGAATTTCAGGGAATTTTTGTGGTTTTTTTTTTTTTTTCCTTGGAATTTCCTGCAATTTTTTATAAAAATTTATTTCTTAATCCCTTAGATTTTTATGGGAATTCCCTGAATTTTATTGGGAATTTTACTGAGAATCCCTTTGATTTTTGCACCTTTTTTTTCACTTTAATGCGAATTTTGCTGCGAATTCCTTCCATTTTTGTGGGAATTTCTTGGATTTTGGGGAATTTTTGTGCTTTTTTTTGGGGGTTTTTTTTTAGTTGGAATTTCCTGTAAATTTTTATTTAATTATTTTTTTAATCCCTTAGATTTTTGTGGGAATTCCCTGAACTTAAACGTGAATTTTTTTGAGAATCCCTTTGATTTTTGCCCGATTTTTTTTTTCATTTTTATGCGAATTTTGCTGCAAATTCCTTCCATTTTTTGTTGAAATTTCTTGGATTTTGGGAAATTTTTGTGCTTTTTTTCCTTTTTCCTTGGAATTTCCTGCAATTTTTTAAAAAATTATTTTCCTAATCCCTTAGATTTTTATGGGAATTCCCTGAACTTAAATGTGAATTTTTTTGAGAATCCCTTTGATTTTTGCCCCATTTTTTTTTCATTTTAATGCGAATTTTGCTGCGAATTTCTTCAAATTTTATGGGAATTTCTTGCTTTTTTTTTTAGGAATTTCTGGAATTTTTTAGGATTGACCTAAAATTTAATTTTTCATTCCCAGGTCGGTTCCAGGAGGCTCTGGAGGAGCACAGGGAGGAGCTGCAGGTTCTGGAACATTCTGGGGACCCCCTGGGCTGTGCTGTTGCCCACAGGAAAATTGGGGAGCGCCTGGCAGAGCTGCACAGGTTCCCCCAGGCCCTGCAGGTGAGAAAAATGGGAATTTTGGGGCAATTTAGGAACCAAAAATTCACCCAAAATACCCTAAAAATATCCCACAAAAATCCCCAAAAGATTCTCCAAAAATCCCCCCAAAACTCCCTAAAAAATTTAAAAAATCTCCAAAAAATCCTTTAAAACGTCCCCAAAAATCTCAAAAAAATCCCCAAAAATCCACCTAAAAATTGCAACAATTGACCCAAAAGTCCCCCCAAAAAATCGCCAAAAATCCTCAAAATATCCCCAAAAAATCCCAAAAAATCCCCCCAAAATATGCCCAAAAGAATTCCCAAAAAATCCCCAAAAATTTAAAAAAAAATCTCCAAAAAATCTCCAAAAATCCTCAAAAAATCCTCAAAAAACTCTCCCAAAAATCCCCCAAAAAATCCCCAAAAATCCCTAAAAATCCCCAAAACAACCCCAAAATTCCCTAAAAAATTAAAAAAAAAATCTTAAAAAAATCTCGAAAAATTCCCCCAAAATTCTCAAAAAATCTCCAAAAATTCACCCAAAAAATCCCCCCAAAAAATTCCCTCAGGCCCTGGAGGTGAGGGAAAAATGGGAATTTTGGGGCAATTTAGGAACCAAAAATCCACCCAAAATACCCTAAAAATATCCCATAAAAATCCCCAGATGATTCTCCAAAAATCCCCCAAAATTCCTTAAAAAAAAAAAAAAATCTCCAAAAAAATCTCAAAAAATCCCCAAAAATCCACCCAAAAATTCACCTAAAAATTGCAACAATTGACCCAAAATAAAAAAATCTCAAAAAAATCTCCAAAAACGTCCCCAAAAAATCTCAAAAAAATCCCCAAAGATCCTCCCAAAAATTTCCCAAAAAATTCCCAAAAATTCTCCTGAAAAATCTCAGAAAATCTCAAAAAAAAAAAACTCCTTAAAAAAATCCCCAAAATTCTCAGAAAATTCCCCAAAAAATTCTCAACAATTTCCCAAAAATTCTCGAAAATTTTCCAAAAATTCCCAAAATCCCCTGAAAAATCTCAGAAAATCCCAAAAATTCCTTAAAAAATCCCAAAAAGTCTCAGAAAATTCCCCAAAAATTCTCAAAAATCCCCCAAAGATCCCCAAAAAATCTCCAAAATCCTCAAAATCCCCCAAAAATTCCCACAATGAATTCCATAGAACTCACAACAATTCCCTCAAAATTCTCCAAAATTCTCAAAATATCCCCAAAAAATTCTCCAAAATCCCCTGAAAATGCCAAAAAAATCCTCCAAAATCCTTCAAAAAGTTGGGATTGGATGTATGGAATTCTGGGATTGGGATTGGGAATTTTCATTGGATTTTGGGAATTTTGGGCAATTTGGGGATGTTGGGAATGGGTTTGGGAGGGAAATGGGAAAATCAAGGAGTGCCTGGCAGAGCTGCACAGGTTCCCCCAGGCCCTGCAGGTGAGAAAATGGGATTTTGGGGCAATTTTAGGAACCAAAAATCCACCCAAAATTCCCTAAAAATATCCCAAAAAATCCCCAAAATTCACTAAACAATTTTAAAAAAAAATCTCAAAAAAATCTCCAAAAACGTCCCCAAAAAATCTCAAAAATCCCCAAAATCCTCCCAAAAATTTCCCAAAAATTCCAAAATTCTCCTGAAAATCTCAGAAAATCCCCAAAAAACTCCTTAAAAAATCCCCCAAAAATTCTCAGAAAATTCCCCAAAAAATTCTCAACAATTTCCCAAAAAATTCTCGAAAATTTTCCAAAAAATTCCCAAAAATTCCCTGAAAAAATCTCAGAAAATCCCCAAAAAATTCCTTAAAAAAATCCCAAAAAGTCTCAGAAAATTCCCCAAAAAATTCTCAAAAATCCCCCAAAGATCCCCCAAAAAATCTCCAAAAATCCTCAAAAAATCCCCCAAAAATTCCCACAATGAATTCCATAGAACTCACAACAATTCCCTCAAAATTCTCCAAAAATTCTCAAAATATCCCCAAAAAATTCTCCAAAAATCCCCTGAAAATGCCCAAAAAATCCTCCAAAAATCCTTCAAAAAGTTGGGATTGGATGTATGGAATTCTGGGATTGGGATTTGGGAATTTTCATTGGATTTTGGGAATTTTGGGCAATTTGGGGATGTTGGGAATGGGTTTGGGAGGGAAATGGGAAAATCAAGGAGTGCCTGGCAGAGCTGCACAGGTTCCCCCAGGCCCTGCAGGTGAGAAAAATGGGAATTTTGGGGCAATTTAGGAACCAAAATCCACCCAAAATTCCCTAAAAATATCCCATAAAAATCCCCAAAATTCCCTAAACAATTAAAAAAAAAAATCCTCCCAAAATTTCCCAAAAATTCCCAAAAATTCTCCTGAAAATCTCAGAAAATCTCAAAACTCCTTAAAAATCCAAATTCAAATCCCAACCTCAAATCCCTAGGTGAGGAAAATAATTCAATAAACCAAAATTTCAAATACCCTAAAATATCCAAAAATCCCCAGATGATTCTCCAAATCCCAAAATTCCTAAAAATAATAAAATCCCAAAA
>JAREIS010001368.1:0-22188 GCA_030060385.1 Muscicapa striata striata
AATGTGCTGGGCCCCCTCCTGCTCTGTGCATGCCACCAAGGGCACAGAGCAGCCTCCTCTCTCGCCCACTTGCCTGTTTCCAATGCCTTCCACAGGCGCTGGCCCTGCCCCACAAGGCCTGGGCTGAGTCCTGCCCCTGCACGCTCAGCCAGGCTGAGATGGACACTGCTGGTTTCTCTGGCAGGCTCTCTCAGGCCAGCCCAGCTCCCTGCAAGCTGTGCCAGCTGCCCTGAGCTCTGTTCAGCACCAAGGGCCTCTCCCCAGCACAGCCCAGCCGGCTCTGGCCCCACAGCTCTGCTCAGGCCAGGGGCTCTGGGCAGTGGCCCCACGGCCTCAGCCCTGGCAAGGGCACAGCAGCAGCTGCAGCTCAGACAGGACTCAGCCCCAGCCATGGGCAAGGGGCTTGGCCAAGGCAAAAGGAGGCTCCTGTGTGCCCTGCTCCCCTCTCCCTGAGCTCCTGAGAGCTCTGCAGCCCCTGCTGCCATCCCATCTGCCCAGGCCAGCACAACAGCCCCGGCCTTGGGGCCCTGCAGAGCTGCTCCTGCTCCAGGCCCAGGGCCCATCCCAGAGCTGGGGCAGCCACAAAGCTGTGCCCATTTCTGTTCATTCCTGCTCTGATGAGCATGGATCCTCAGCCACTTGGAGGCTGCTGATGAATTTTACTACTCCAGAGGCCTCTTCTTTCTTGAGCTCTTCAGTGCAGGAATTCAGTGGCAAAGGCTCATAAACATTTCTTCAAAACACCCAAAGAAGAAACACCTCTGGGAATAATTTAAGTTTTCAATTCTTTTGTGATTAATTAGTCAGATTTCAGAAGTGTATTCCAAGTGAATATACTTTATTGGAAAAAATGCAGAGACAACTTTTGTATTGCTGTCTTTTCCTGTTTATAGAACGATATAAACAAATGATACTGACCCCCAGCACCTTTTAATGGAGTTTGAATAGTTATGAAAATGAAGACCCTTCATGGCTGACTATCAATAACACTTTGTCTCCATCTCCTTCCCACCATTTCCCTCATCCAACCCCTGGGACTCCTATGGATCAGGAATGGTGTGGCCAGCAGGACCAGGGCAGTCATTATTTCCCTGTGCTCAGCACTGGTGAGGCTGCACTTTGAGTGCTGTGACCGGTTCTGGGCCCCCCAATTTAGGAAAGACATGGAGGGGCTGGAACATGCCCAGAGAAGGACAACAAGGCTGGTGAGGCATCTGGAAAACAAGTGCTGTGAGGAGCAGCTGAGGGAGCTGGGGTTGTTTATCCTGGAGAAGAGGAGGCTCAGGGGAGATCTCATCACTCTTTACAACTCCCTGACAGGAGGGTGCAGGCAGGGAACAGTGACAGGACAAGAGGACACAGCCCTTAGCTACTAGGGGATGTTTAGGCTGGACATTAGGAAATATCCTTCAAAAAAAGGGTGATTGGACATTGGCATGGGCTGCCCAGGGAGGTGGGTGTGTCACTGTCCTTGGAAGTTTTTCATGCCATGGTTTGGGTGAAAAGGTGGTGTTGGGTCAAAAGTTGGACTTGATGCTCTCAAGGGTCTTTTCCAGCCTGGGTGATTCTGTGATGATTGTGACACTGCAGGGCCTTGGGGAAGCAAGGGGCCATTGTGACACTGCAGGGCCTCATGGAACTGAGAGGACCATGGTGACACTGTGTACGACATGGCACCACAGAGCCAAGGGGCCTCTGTGACACTGTTAGGCTACATGGAACCAAGGGTCCCTTGAGACACTGCAGGGTCTTGTGTAACCAGGGCTCCATTGCGACACTGCAGCACCAAGGAATTCATGGTGGCACTCAGAAGCCTCATGGAACCAAGAGGCCACTGTGACCCTGCAGGGCCTTGTGGAACCATGCAGAGCATTGTGACAGAGCAGGACCTCGTGTAATGATGGGGCCATTGTGACACTGCAGGGTGCCATGGAACCAAGGGGCCAGTGCTGCTCCTCAGGGACTCATGGAATGAAGGAAGCATGTCTGACAGCGTGGTGCCTTTTGTGACCAAGAGGCCATTGTGACACCGTGGAACCAACGAGAGCATTGCTGCACTGTGAGACCTCATGGAACCAAGGATCCACTGTGACACTGCAGGGCCTTTGGGGACCAAGGTGCCTTTGTGACACTGTGGGGCCCAAGGATCCAAGACACTTTTTGACACCAAGGGGCCCCAGGGAACAAAAGGGAAATTCTGGAACTCAGAGGCCTCATGGAATTATGGAGAGCATTGTGACACTCTAGGGCCACATGGAACTGTGGGGACACCAAGGTGGCTGGGAGTGTGGATCTCCTAGAGGGTAGGAGGGCTCTGCAGAGGGACCTGGACAGGCTGAATCCAGGGCCCAAATCCAATAAGGTGAGGTTTAACAAGACCAAGTACCAGGTCCTGCACTGTGGCCACAACACCCACTGCAGCAGTCCAGGCTGGGGACAGAGTGGCTGGACGGCAGCCAGACAGAAAAGGACCTGAGGACGCTTACGGACAGCAGGGTGGACATGAGCAAGCAGCGTGCCCAGTAGGCCAAGAAGGCCAATGGCTCCTGGCCTAGATGAGGAAAGGTGTAGCCAGGACCAGGGCAGTGATTCTTCCCCTTTACTCGACACTGGTGTGGCCACACCTCGAGTACTGTGTCCATGTAAGAAGGACATGCAGGGGGTGGAGCACGTTCAGAGATGGGCAACAAGGCTGGTGAGGGGCCTGGAACACAAGTCCTGTGAGGAGTGGCTGAGGGAGCTGGGGTTGCTTATCCTGGAGAAAAGGAGGCTCAGGGGAGATAAGGTGGTGTCAGGGCACAGGTTGAACTTGATGATCTCCAAGGTCTATTCCAGCCTGGCTGATTCTGTGATTCTCTGAAACCACCCCTGAAGCAGTTGCAGGATGAGCCCTGGGCCTCCTCTTCAGAAGCTCCAGCAGCCCAGGTCCCTCAGCTTCTCCTCACAGGACCCAAAGCCCATCCTGTCAGCCCTGCAGAGCCTCTCCAGCCCCTCCTCATTGCCCTAAACAGGGAGCCCCACACCCAGACACAGCAGCCCAGATGTGCCCCCTGGCCTGTGGTGCCTCTAGCAAGGGTGCAGCACGAGACACTGCAGGAGTCTGCAGACAATTCCTGAAGCACTTGTAGAATGATCCTGCTCCCCAAGGGACGTTCCCGTGGTGCCAACTCAGGAACTGAAATGGGGAGTGGGGCCAGAGAGGAAAGGGCAAACAGGGATGGGCTGTTTGCTCAGGAGAGGACAGAAATGGGCGAGAGGAAGAAATATGGACAAGGGAAGAGTAAAGAAAGCAAAAGTGAATCAAAGGAAATGCTCAGGGCAGTTTAGGGGTTGCTGACAGGCAGCCCTGGCTCTGAACAACAACATCTGCAGTGGGACAGGAAACTCACAGCTCATGGGAACAAACTTTCTGGCTGACTGCAGAGGCCACAACAAACCCGAGTGGTTTCCCTTGTGTCTCCCAGCCCTTGCTGGCCCCAGGGGCTGATGGCATTTGTGCTCACTCAGCTCCATCTCCCCATAGCAGCACCATGGGGTGCTGATGCCTGCTCTGTGCAATGCAAACAGGGGCTCCTGAGCCAGTGCTGCCATGTCTGTGCCTGTGTCAAGGTGTGACTGGGGTTTGCCAATTTTAATATATCTAATTTCTTTTGGGGATCGAGTTTAGGAGTAAAGACAAAGCAGGCTCAAAGCTTAAACAGGGAACTAGAAATTTATTAACAACACAAAACAATTCAGATTGAGATTTCTAGATTATTCCCTCCTCCCCCTTTCCTCATACCAGCAACATACAGAAAAAAAAACTTCGGTCAGTTGTTCACTTAAATAATCATTTCAGTTCAATCAAGAGAGAGAAGCTCCTTCTTTTTGTTTAGGCTTAGAGGGTGTCTCACTCTCATAATCTGCACCCACCCGGAAACTACAAATTATGATTTTTTTTCCTCCCATTTTTACAGTCCTTCCAGAGCTGTATATGGGTTGCTGAAAAACACACGGGGTGTCATTTTAAAGGCAGGCTGCCAAAAACACAAAAGTCTCTTCATCTCTTTCTCTATCAAATGTCTCTGTTCATATTCCAGTCCCAAAACAGAGAGAGCTTCATTTCCCTGAAGCAAAAAGATAAGTCTTCATCACAAGCACCTAGCCTCCCCAAGTATATTTCACAGTTTAAAGGAATTTTAGTAAAGTCATAGTCCCCTTAAGCCCACAAAAAAAAGGTTTTCAGCTACTTATCAGTGGCATCTCTTCAGTCTCTTCCATCAGGAACTTTATCTTCATTTCATTGACTTCTGTAATTTTTCTTGCTTTATTCCTTTCATTCTGGGGAGCTCAGGAGATCTAGAGTCTTATCCAGGCACTTAAAGTTAAACTTGTATCCAGAAAGTGAAGTAGCCATGCTGAAGGCACGCTGGAAAAAAACGTGGCCACCAGGGGACCAGGTGGAGATGGCTGGACCTCCCTCTGCTGCGTGCTCAGCTGGGGTCTGTATCCAGACAGTGAAGAAGCTACGTGGCCATCTGGGGGGCCACTTCTCAGAACGCTTGGCCATGCCAGATGGAGCAGGAAAACCGAGCCGAGCCGTGCGCGGGCGGGCCGGGCGGGCGGGCCGAGCCCCGCCCGGGGCTGTGCGGGGCTGGGGGCCGAGCCGAGCCGAGCCGAGCCGGGCGGGCCGGGCCGAGCCGGACCGAGCCGGGCTCCCCACGAGTCGAAGCCGCTCCGGGGCATTCCCGAGTCCAGGCTGTCCTCGCGCCCGTGCGGGGCCGGGCCGAGGTCAGAGCCGAGTCCACTCCGGGGCCTTCCCGGGCCGGGAGTAATCCCGGGGCTGGGCCCTTCCTCCTCCCGGGGCTCAGCCCGGGCCGGGCCCCATGCTGGGACCCGGAGCCCCTGCCAGCTCCTCTCTCCTGCCGCACCGAAAGCAAAAGACACAAAACTAACTTCTTTCCTGTGATTCGTAAAAGTAAAACAGCGTTCTAATTGGTTTCCTGGGCTGTCAATCACCAACCCAGGTCTCTGATTGGTCCCCGCAGCCTCAGGGGAGGCTCCTAGAGGAGACCCCTGATCTCTTTGTCTCAGCAGCATGTGCTTTCCATGTGGCCTCTATGGGGGATGGGCTACCACCCCCCCTCCTTTCCATGTGTCCCCGGCACATTCCACCCCTTCGCTTTTACGAATCACATTTCCTTATTATTATCAAAATTCTATTTAACTTTACAGCATTAAACAGAAGAACATTCACATTAACCACCACCCCTGGATATTTAGCCATTACTCTTATTTCATTCTTACAATCTAATACATGCCTTGCCTTTACTCCCATCAATTGGTCTTAATTCACATCTTTATTAATTTTTCTGCCCGCATTCTCCACCAAAAATGTCAAGGTGTGACTGGGGTTTGCCAATTTTAATATATCTAATTTCTTTTGGGGATCGAGTTTAGGAGTAAAGACAAAGCAGGCTCAAAGCTTAAACAGGGAACTAGAAATTTATTAACAACACAAAACAATTCAGATTGAGATTTCTAGATTATTCCCTCCTCCCCCTTTCCTCATACCAGCAACATACAGAAAAAAAAACTTCGGTCAGTTGTTCACTTAAATAATCATTTCAGTTCAATCAAGAGAGAGAAGCTCCTTCTTTTTGTTTAGGCTTAGAGGGTGTCTCACTCTCATAATCTGCACCCACCCGGAAACTACAAATTATGATTTTTTTCCTCCCATTTTTACAGTCCTTCCAGAGCTGTATATGGGTTGCTGAAAAACACATGGGGTGTCATTTTAAAGGCAGGCTGCCAAAAACACAAAAGTCTCTTCATCTCTTTCTCTATCAAATGTCTCTGTTCATATTCCAGTCCCAAAACAGAGAGAGCTTCATTTCCCTGAAGCAAAAAGATAAGTCTTCATCACAAGCACCTAGCCTCCCCAAGTATATTTCACAGTTTAAAGGAATTTTAGTAAAGTCATAGTCCCCTTAAGCCCACAAAAAAAAGGTTTTCAGCTACTTATCAGTGGCATCTCTTCAGTCTCTTCCATCAGGAACTTTATCTTCATTTCACTGACTTCTGTAATTTTTCTTGCTTTATTCCTTTCATTCTGGGGAGCTCAGGAGATCTAGAGTCTTATCCAGGCACTTAAAGTTAAACTTGTATCCAGAAAGTGAAGTAGCCATGCTGAAGGCACGCTGGAAAAAACGTGGCCACCAGGGGACCAGGTGGAGATGGCTGGACCTCCCTCTGCTGCGTGCTCAGCTGGGGTCTGTATCCAGACAGTGAAGAAACTACGTGGCCATCTGGGGGCCACTTCTCAGAACGCTTGGCCATGCCAGATGGAGCAGGAAACCGAGGCCGAGCCGTGCCGCGCGGGGCCGGGCGGGCCGGGCGGGCCGAGGCCCCCGCCGGGCTGTGCGGGGCTGGGGCCGAGCCGGGCCGAGCCGAGCCGAGCCGGGCCGGGCCGAGGCGGGCGGGCCGGGCTCCCCACGAGTCGAAGCCGCTCGGGGCATTCCCGAGTCCAGGCTGTCCTCGCCCGTGCCGGGCCGGGCCGGGTCAGAGCCGAGTCCACTCCGGGGCCTTCCCGGGCCGGGAGTAATCCCGGGGCTGGGCCCTTCCTCCTCCCGGGGCTCAGCCCGGGCCGGGCCCCATGCTGGGACCCGGAGCCCCTGCCAGCTCCTCTCTCCTGCCGCACCGAAAGCAAAAGACACAAAACTAACTTCTTTCCTGTGATTCGTAAAAGTAAAACAGCGTTCTAATTGGTTTCCTGGGCTGTCAATCACCAACCCAGGTCTCTGATTGGTCCCCGCAGCCTCAGGGGAGGCTCCTAGAGGAGACCCCCTGATCTCTTTGTCTCAGCAGCATGTGCTTTCCATGTGGCCTCTATGGGGGATGGGCTACCACCCCCCCCTCCTTTCCATGTGTCCCCGGCACAGCCTGCAAGGATGGGGCCCCTGTGTGAGCTGGGGGAGAGGCCAGGGCTGCAGAGGGGGGATGTTGTTTGCAGGTGCATGAGGATGCTCTGGGACGCTGCCCTGGGGTGTCCAGCGCAGTGGGGATGGATCAGCCCCTGCTCTGCTGCTCCTTGCCAGGGTCTCCCCCTTGCAGGGACCTTGCAGAGCACCAGCCATGCTGTTTGTCCCCAGCCTGCCCACGGCCAGCCTGGGGCTGCTCACGGGGGTTTTCTCTGCTCAGCATTGGCCTGGCCAAGTGTTCTGGAGAGAGCCTGGCCAAGGAGCCTTGAGCCCCCAGGCCCTGCCCTGAGGTGTCAGCGCTGCCCCAGCAGTGCCCATGGCCTGTCCCTGCTGCAGCCCCGGCACTGCCACCCCCAGGGCTGTGCCCAGCCCCGAGAGCACTCAGGCCCTGCAGCAACACGAGGGGCAGGAGGGCAGCGGGGCAGTGGCACGGGAGCAGCACTGGCAACACCATGTGCTGCTGCTGGGCACAGCTGCTGTGCCAGCACTGATCTGCCCCAGCTCTGCACACAGACATTGCTGCTGCAGCTCCAGAGAAGGGAACAAAAGGGGCAGCTCTGGAGGAAACTTTGCTGGGAGAGATATCCTTTAGTTCATTTATAGCGCCCAAGAGGGCAGCTATTCATTAACACAGTCTGTTGCCACAGAGAAGATGGAGAAACTGAAAAATTGTACGATT
Organism: Muscicapa striata striata; assembly: GCA_030060385.1. Taxonomy (NCBI): domain Eukaryota; kingdom Metazoa; phylum Chordata; class Aves; order Passeriformes; family Muscicapidae; genus Muscicapa; species Muscicapa striata. The sequence continues at coordinate 7,639 of JAREIS010001368.1, forward strand.
AAAGGCTTTTCTTTGTGGACAATATGAAGAATCTAAAACAAAGTAAAAAAACCTCACAAGCAAATGAACAAGAAGTATCAAAAATGACTTTTATTCTAATTGATTTACAGAAAATGGCAAGCAGTTTAATGCTTCCAGTACCATCCAGTCATCAGTCTCCAGACTGCAGCCTTGAGCTCCTGGTTCCTCAGGCTGTAGATGAGGGGGTTCAGGGCTGGAGGCACCACTGAGTACAGAACTGACACTGCTAGATCCAGGGATGGGGTGGACATGGAGTTGGGCTTCAGATAGGCAAATGACGAAGTGCTGACAAACAGGGAAAGCACAGCCAGGTGAGGGAGGCAGGTGGACAAGGCTTTGTGCCGTCCCTGCTCAGAGGGGATCCTCAGCACAGCCCTGAAGATCTGCACATAGGAGAAGACAATGAACACAAATAAACCAAATAGCAAACAAACACTAAGAGCAATGAGCCAAAGTTCTCTGACGTTGGAGTCTGAGCAGGAGAGCTTGAGGATGTGAGGGATTTCACAGAAGAACTGGTCCAGGTCATTGCCCTTGCACAGAGGCAAGGAAAAGGTATTGGCAGTGTGCAACAGTGAATAGAGAAAGCCACTGGCCCAGGCAGCTGCTGCCATGTGGGCACAAGCTCTGCTGCCCAGGAGGATCCCGTAGTGCAGGGGTTTACAGATGGACACGTAGCGGTCATAGCACATGATGGTCAGGAGGGAAAGCTCTGTTGAAATGAAAAACACAAAGAAAAAGAGCTGTGCAATGCATCCTGAGTAGGAGATGGTCCTGGTGTCCCAGAGGGAATTGTGCATGGCTTTGGGGACAGTGGTGCAGATGCAGCCCAGGTCAGTGAGGGCCAGGTTGAGCAGGAAGAAGAACATGGGGGTATGCAGGTGGTGGCCGCAGGCTACGGCGCTGATGATGAGGCCGTTGGCTAGGAGGGCAGCCAGGGAGATGTCCAGGAAGAGGCAGAAGTGCAGGAGCTGCAGCTGCCGCGTGTGTGCCAGTGGCAGCAGGAGGAAGTGGCTGATGGAGCTGCTGTTGGACATTTCCTCAGTCTGGGCATTGTGGACTGTGGAAAGTAGACATTGACATGCTCGGACAGATTTCCTTGAGGAAATCCTATGCTTTTTACCTACAAATTTACTCAAATTTTTCTTCCTTTGGAAAAATATCACTTCCGATTTGTTTTAATTTTTAAGCTGGGGATTTTGCTGTTAACGTATTGCCCCTTTCATTGAAGGGGGAGAAATCCTCTTTCAGTATTGCTCTCAGTATGAACACTGGAGATCCCAGAGGGAAAACTGGACTCCCACTCCCAGTGCAGTCACACCTGTGGGTCCTACACTGGTAGCACTTGGTAATTATACCTGTCTCTATTTCAGGTTGACTGCACTTAAAATGTTTTGGAAAAATAAAGAGGACTCTTTGAAAGGTCTGGTTTCAAAGTGAGTTTCTGTGAACCCTTCTCTTTCCCTAGGCATTTGAAGAGGGGGGGTATCCAGCATTGGTGTGGATCTCTGCTGCCTGGAGTTGTGCCTCCTGGGAGCTGTTTCTCTCTATCCAAGGCTTGTCCCTGCTAGTGTTCCCAGAACCCAGCCCAGCCCTGGGGACTCAGCTCTGCCCTGCACATCCCTCCCAACATAGAGCACTGCCCAGGGGCATCTTCCTGCCAGCAGGGCCTCAAGGGTTCCTCAGACAAACTGAGATGCTGCAAGCCAAGGTGCTGCTGCTGCTGTCTGTAGGCAGAGGAGCGTGAGGAGGCACTTTGTGAGGAGATCTGAGGCAGATCTGCTGATGCCCAGTGGGATACTGCAGGAGTCTCAGTGACACAGACATACCTGACAGCCCCTTTGCCTTCCCTTGAGGAAAAAGCTGAGAGCAGCCCTGGCCATGCAGCACCATCTGCACAGCAGGAGGAATCTGCCCTGATGGGGGTCGCTCCTTCTACCTTCAACTTCTCCTGACAGTCCATGGGGAGCTCCCAGGCAGGCTGAGAGCTGGCCCTGGAAGGTGGCACCTCCCCTGGGCTGGCCAAGAGCCCTCAGGGCTGCAGGAGCTGCTCTGATGGACAGCCCTGGGCAGCCCTGGCTGCAGCCCCAGCTTCAGCCCCTGCAGCCGGCCCTGGCAGCAGGAGCCGTCCTGCCTTGTCCCTCTGATGGTGCCCAGGGCAGCCCCGCTCTGCAGCACATCCACCTCCTGTGCCTCAGAGAAACTGACACATCCCCCAGGCTGTGGACTGTGCTGGCTCCAGGAGATCCCTCCAGGAGCACAGGGGACATTGCCCTGCACCCACAGACTCACCATGTTCAGGGCTGTCAAGATGTTTCCCCAAGTGAAGTCTCAGATCAGTGTCTTCCCAGTCCTGATTGCCTTCAGCCTGTCTGTGCCTGGCTCCTGTCCCCTCAGTGCCTGCAGGCAGTGCCCTCAGCCCTTCTGGGCTGGGAGAGGAGCTGCTCCTCAGCAGAAATGTCTTTTTGTAGCTTTTCCTGGTTGCCAGTATCTCCCTCTGTGCCAGGAGACACAACACAAGGAGTTTAATTACCCTCTCAGGAGTTTGTTGTTTTCTAAATTAGATTCAATCCCTGAGAGAGTGTTTTTCAAAAAAACCTCTCAAGAACTCAAAATTAAATTGAAACTTCAAAGTTTCTTGAACTTTTAATGGGTCCAATGAGAGACAGGACTGAGAAAATGCCCCAAGGCTCCAGTTAGAGCAGAACAATGGACGCACTGGTGACAGGTAGGAACAAGGAAGGTAAAGGTGTCTCTGATGCTGAGCAAACCTGGATGTGTTTCAGGAATGCAAAGGGCCAAGGCCTGAGCCCCAGCCCCTGGCAAGGCACATCCTGTCCCTTCCTCATTGCTCAGGGCTCTTCCCAGGGCACTGGGCTCTGGGGATGTGCAATGCCAAGGGCAGGACCATGGGGGGGCCCCTGCCAAGCTGCTGAGCAGGGACAAGGAGGCAATGAGGCCCCAGCACAGCAAGGCTCACTTGTCCCCTGCTGGCCAAGGGCCCAGGGCCAGCAGCCATGGCCCAAGTGCTGCAGGAGTTGGCTCTGGCAGGGCCTTTCAGCTGCTGCCCATCCCTGTGCCCTCTGCAGCCCAGGCTGTCCTACAGTGTTCATGCCCTGCGCCTCTGTCCCTGCAGGCTGTCGGCATCCCCCGGCTGCCCCACCTGGCTGGCCCCTTCCTTTGCTGACAGCTCTGCGTCCTGCCTGCCTCTGCCTCAGGACACAAAGGCTTGGGCTGCTCCAGACTCCTTCTGGGGAATGTGCGGCACCACAGCAATGCCCTGAAACAGAAATTCCTTTCTCTTTCTTCCCAGTCCAGGCCTCTCAATCTGCTCTTGGCATTAAATCTTTCTTTCTCCAGCTGTTCTCTACTGTGTCAAAAGGATCCAGCATCTCTGAAACCACCCTTCAATCCCTCCCAGGGCTTTCCTCTGCTGTCCTCAGTCTTGATGTCACTGAGCACAGAGCTCTTTTGTCCCTATACAGTGCTCATGTGCTTGAGGCCATAAGCACCTGGACAAGAATGACAGTTCTTTTCTAGAGGAAGGAAATCATAGGGCTTTGAAGGCAGATCAGAGGCACTCATCAGAGGCCAAGGCAAGCCAGACCTTTATGTCATTGGAGCTTTTGTCTGAAAGAAACCCTTGGATATATGTAGAGCTTTGGAGGTGGAATTCCATTTCAGCCATGGGTGCCTGGGTCAGAATCACAATTCTTCTCCACAGGAAGAAAAGGGCAGAGCCTCAGTGTGTTAAAGGCTGATTAGAGACAGTCCCAAGGAGGCCAAGGCCAGCAGACCCGTTTGTCTTTGCAGCATTTGTCTGGGAGCAATCCTTGGATAGATGGAATTTGGGAGGCCAAATCCCAATTTTGTCCATGGGCATCTGCAAATGAAGGACATTTTTTTTCCATAGGAAGAAAAGTACAGAGCCTCAGTTTTTCGAAGGCATATGAGAGCCAGCCCTCAGGAACCCAAGGGAACCTCGACATTCCTGGCAGCTTTCGTCTGTGAGCTATCCTTGGATATAAGGAATTTTAGAGTCAGATTCTCATTTGGCCATGTATGTCTGGACATAAAAGACGTTTTTTTCCATGGGAATAAAAGCACGGCTTCCCAGTGTTTTAAAGGCAGATGCAAGGTGGCCCCTAAGAGACCATGGCCAGACAGAGCTGTCTGTCCTGGCAGGTTTCAGATGGGAACAGTCCAGGGATATAATTAAAACTGGAGGAGGAATCCCAATTTGGCCATTAACCCCTGGAAGAAAAGGACAGTTCTTTGCCACAGGAAGGAAAGCATGGAACGCCAGGATTTAAGGGGCATAAAGGAAGCGACCCTCAACATGCCAATGTCAGCTGGACCAGTCAGGTGGCCTGCAGGAGTCCAAGCCAACCAGACCTGTTCTATGATCCTTGGGGCCCTGCAGCACCACGATTCCCCCTTGGTTCCATGAGGCCCCACAGTATCACAACAGATCTTTGTTCCCATGAGGCCCAGCAATATCACAATGTTCTCCTTGGCTCCGCAGTGGCACAATGGCCCCTTGCTTCCATGGCACAAATGGCCCCTTGGTTCCATGAGGCCCTGCAGTGTCAAAATTATTTCCTTGGTTCCATGGGACAGCACAATGACACAATGGGCTCTTGGTCCTACAAGGCCTCACTATGTCACACTGGCCCTTTGCTTCCATGACGCCCTGCGACATCACAATGGTCTCACTGCTTCCATGAGGTCCTGCGGTTCCACAATGGCCCTTTCGTGTCACAGTGTATGACAATGGTATCCTTGATTCAACAGAGTCAGAATGTCCCCATGGTCTCAAAGTGTCACAACGATTCTCTTGATTCCATGAGGCCCTGCAGTGCTACAATGACCCCTTGGTTATACAAGGCCCTACAGTATCACAATGGCCCTTGGTTCCAATGGGTCCTGAAGTGCCATGATGGTGTCCATGGTTCCCTGAGGCCCTGCAGTGTCACAATGGACTTTTAGTTCCATGAACTTCTGTACTGCCAACAGTTCTGTTGGTTCTACAGTGTCGCAATGAACTCTCTGTCCCATTAGGTGCCTGGCCTCCCACAGCCCCTCACAACTTCCCACAGCCCTTCATGACCCCTCACAGCCTCCCACAGCCTCTCACGGCCCCTCATGGCCCTCATGGCACCTCCCAAAGGAGAAAGGGTCAGGCCCTGCTTGTTTCCCTTTTTATTTCAGTCCCTTCACAGCAATGAGTAAAGAAAGGCTGCAATGGAGCCTTCCCCCAGCGTTTCCCTCGGGGTTAATTGTGGGCTGAAGCTCTGTGCTGGCACTGTCCAAGTGTGAACATCCCTGCACCCCAAGGCCTTTGCTGTCCCCCCCGTGTCCATTCCTGTCCCCAGTCCCGCCTGGCTGTGGCAGCAGCAGGAGCCACAGCGCAGTGGGTGCCGGCCCGGCCCAGCCGGGGCTCCCAAGCAGGAGCAGCAGCAGCGCTGGCCCCTTCCCACCTGCTCCTGCCTTGCTCCCAGGGGCTTTTTCCAGGTGAATTCTGGAGCAGAGCAACAATCACCCACACACAGCCCTGATTCCTCAGGGCCCGCCTGTGTTGCCCTGACCCAGCCTTCAGACAAAGAAAGGGTCGGGTTCCAGCGCTGCTTTCAGCCCTGTTTTACTCACTGTGAGGTGACAGCAGGAGGCTTTTGTTGCCTTTGCCTCAGGAATTGTAGCTCATGGCTGCTCTTGCCCCTCTTCTGCTTGCCACTTGAATTTAATCTACAAAACTGAAATTGCCTTTTTCTATCGGTGCTACCCAGAGTGTTTTGTGACAGGAAACTTGGGCTGTGTGTTGCAGGTATCATGATTTGCAGATCTTGAAATGTTCACAAGTCCCTGAGCACAAAGTCGAGGAGAATTAAAGCCACACAGGCCACTTTTGCAGTGCTCAAACCAGGCCCAGAGCCCCGGGCACGGCCGCCCATTGCGGGGCAGCGGCGCAGGCGGAATGTCCTGTGCCCAAACCTCCTGCTCCTGCCACACAGCGCCCAGCCTTCTCCCCTGCTCCTCCTCTCCCAGCACGGCACAAATTCCAGCTTGGAGGAGGCTTCCCCAGAGAGAACTCAGGCTCCTGTTTCAGCTCGAGTGTCCCTGCAGAGGAGTAGGGCATCTTCCAGGCACTTCCACAAGCTCAGGGCTCTCATTTCATGGGGAATCTGGCATGCAAATAGCCTTGCTGAAAAGGACAAAAGCAGAGGGAATGAATTGGAAGTTATTAGGGGAAAAATGACCCTTCTTACAGACAAAGTTCATTCCCTGCATTTTTCCTTTTTAGATTCTTTCAGTCATCTACTTGGAGAGGTCAAGCTTTTTCTGGTGCTTTGAAGGAACTGATGGTACTTTTGATTTATACCAGTGCAAGAGATGTAGAATCATCTAAACTGAGCACAGAAACAAACTCCCTCTGTCAGACCATTTTCATGTTCTAGATCACTTTCAAGATGTCCATGGGGGTGTTGGAATGATTATCACACAACTCTCCACTTCTGCCTGCAGGCTCTGGAGATTCTTTCTCTGCATTCAGTCAGGGTTGTATTCCCTAACAATTCCTGGTACCACCTGCTGTTTTCTTAGCGTAGAACAGTAACAACGGAAACCTTACCCAAGGCACAACTCCCAAGCCCACAAGGAAAAGAAAGAACAAGTTGTCAAGTTTATCAAATATTTGTCCTGCTTTGCTGCAAGAGTTGTGCTGTACGTACAGTGTGGAAAGCCAAGAAAAGCTGCAGTTGGTGGCACATCTTGTGATAGAGGCTGCATCTCATTCTCCAGGAAAGACTCTTGGAAAGAGCAAACAGGACTGTGAAGAAGATTCTGGGAAAACAGAAACAGCTTTAAAGAAATGAAATTAAAATGGAAAGAAACAATACAATATGTTTTTCTCCATTTATTTTTATGCTTGCCTTTTCGGGGTTTTGGCAGGGGCTGACAGAGGCGCGGGAACGCTGCTATAATATCAGAGTCCGATGCAGCCGATATTAAGGCACCCCGCCATATGAATTTGAAAATGGCGCCGAGCCACGTGGTGAAGGGCAGAGCAAGGGCACAGAGGGCGGAGGCGGGGACGGCTCCGGCTCGCTGAACGGGGCATGCGCGGGCGAGCGGGGAGAAGGGGCGTCCCCGGAGACTGAGCTTAAAACTCATCAGAGAGCTCATATTACATCAGGCCCTTACAAGGCAAGAGCCTCCCCCAGCAGGAGGCGGGAGAGCCCAGGGGGAGGGAACGGCTCGACCCCTGCAAGACGAGCCGGGGCGGAGCCCGAGGAAAAGCTCGGCAACCCGGAAATGGCTCCGCAGTCAGCTTCTGACTCGGAGTCTGACTGGAGCTGGGATGATCAGCTCAGGACATGGTCGGAGGAGGATTCCGATACTGATTTAAACTTTAACAAAAACGGAGCAGTGGCTTTTAAGAGCACCAGCTGCAATGCTCCCCATGGGTTAAGGGGAGAGCAGGAGAGATCGAACCCCACTTACAGACTGGCGGGAAATAAAGATTGCCTGCGCCGAGTGGGCACCGGCAGCCAAACTGGCGTTCCCGTTCGTGTTGGGGGCAGGCGGAAATCAAAGGACTTACTCGCCGGTTAACCCTAAAGACATACAGGCGATTGTTAAAGCGATTGCGGACAGAGGGATTAATTCTGCTATGGTTTCTACACTTATTGATAGCGTTTTTGGAGCAGATGATATGCTTCCTTTTGATATTAAACAGACATGCAGGCTGATTTTTGACGGTGCAGGGATGATTGTATTTAAGCAGGAGTGGGAGGACAATTGTGTTAAGCAGCTGGCTTTGGTAACAGGGGCAGACCACCCACTGCACGGCTCCAGCATACAGAGGTTAATGGGCACAGACCCAACCATGATAACCCCACAAGCACAGGCAGAGGGCCTGCGGGCCCATGAAGTTATGACAACAACCCGTGCTGCCCGAGAGGCAATCCGTGCTGCTTCTAAAGTAATAGCCAAACCATCACCATGGTCCACTATAAAGCAGAGTGAGAGTGAGAGCTTCACTCAATTCGTGGACCGTCTCCAAGCTGCATTAGATTCCTCTGCTTTACCTTCAGAGGCAAAGGGTCCCGTGCTGGCAGACTGCCTACGCCAGCAATGCAATTCAGCCACCAAGGACATTTTAAGATCATTACCACCTGGATCCAATGTTGCAGCTATGATCAGACATGTAGCAAAGGAAGAACACATAGCTCCCCATCCCAGCGGTTCGCACTGCAATAACCAGTGTAATGGCATGCTTCAAGTGTGGCCAGGCAGGTCATGTAGCAGTAAACTGCCCTCAGTTAGACGGCCACCAGCAGCTGCTCCACCACCCCAGGGGAGACTTAGGGGGACCGTGTTGGGCTTGTGGGAAAGAAGGGGCATTTAGCTAAGGAATGCAGATTCAGGCTTCAGGGAAACGGGAAGGGGAGGGGGCAGCCAGGCCGCACTCCAGCCCTCTCCCTCCTGGAACATGAAGTGGCCCAGCTACAACAACCCTCAATGGGGCACGGGGCATCCACACCCACCACCCCTCAAGAAATGACCAACTTTGTCGCCCAGCCAACAGCTCAGCCAAACCTGTCAGCACCTCAGGAATACCAAGAACAGCTCCTGGGGACGAGGCCCTGGGTGGCCTTGCAATGAGAGCGAAGGAACGAGACCCATGGGTAGCCTATGCTATGAAGGTGGGTAGGCACCCGCTGATTGTGTGGGCAGTGTGTCGCCTTCATAACAGCTCCGATGACTCAGCCATCTGCCTTCCCTTTTGGGTGGACACAGGATCTGAAGTCACCGTCATCCCAAACATACACTGGCCCCGACAATGGAGACTGGAAGAGGCCCCCACAGTGAGCGGAGTTGGAGGGCAAGCCCAGGCTCAAAGAAGCGAGAAACAGGTAGCAATAACACTTTGCACCGAGAGAGGACCAGGAAGGACTATCATCCTTATGACATATGTTATGTTGGACTGCCCACCCTTGATGGGGAGAGATGCCCTAGCCCTGCTGGACGTTAGGTGACAAATTTATTCTAAGGGCCACTGTCGCATATCCACCATTGCCCATCAAGCTGACTTGGAAATCAGTTGACCCGGTGTATATCGAACAGTGGCCTTTATCAAAGCCTCGAATGTCTGCTCTCCTTGAGCTAGTTAGCCGAGAGCTACACAAGAATCATATAGAACCTTCCACGAGCCCATGGAACACCCCAATCTTCGTGATACCTAAACGGTCCGGTGAAGGCTTTCGTCTCCTGCACGACCTGCAGGAAGTGAACAAGAGGATCCAGCCGATGGGCCCGGTACAAACCTTGCTGCCCATGAACTCAATGATACCGAGAGGGCAACCCTGCGCAGTGCTCGACATCAAAGACTGCTTCTTTTCTATTCCCCTGCACGAAGACGACAAAGAGCGGTTCGCCTTTTCCATCGTCTTTCCAAACAGCCAGCGGCCCAACCTACGCTTTCATTGGAAGATGCTACCCCAAGGAATGATCAACTCCCCCACCATCTGCCAGATCACAGTAGACCGAGCGCTAGCACCAGTCCGGCAAAGCAATCCGACTGTGACCATCGTGCAGTACATGGACGACATCCTGATCGCTGCACCGTCAGCAAGCCAAGTGGACCAGCTGATATCCATCATCACCAAGACCTTAAAGACAAACGGCTTTGAAATAGCAACTGCAAAAATAAAAAAGGGACCGCATAACCTTTCTAGGAGTGGGTATCACAAGCTCCTATGTAACGCCACCCCAGATGAAAATTTACCGAGACATCAAAACGCTCCATGACGTGCAGCAGCTGGTAGGATATTACAGTGGCTCTGCAACATCGTCCTGATTCCTCCCGAGGTCATGGACCCTCTAAACGACCTCTTGAAAGGAAAGAACCCATGGGAGCAGAAAACCCTGACACCAGAAGCGATAAGCTCGCTCAACTTTATCGAACACCAGATGTCAGCAAGCATGCTCGTCAGATGGGACTCAAGTACACCAGTCGATCTGTATGTTCACTTTACAAAAAAGGGGGGAGTGGGAGCCTTAGCCCAAGGACCCCCTGACAAAGCCCAACCAATACTATGGGTAGTTTTGGGAAACCATCACGCGCTTTTTCCCCAGGAGTTGAATGCATCAGCAGCCTCATCATGAAAGGCAGGAAACTCGCCCTAAGACATTTGGGCATCGAACCAGCCAAAATATACTTGCCCTTCCGCAAACAGCTCTCTGTGCAGTCAACAACAATATCTGAATATCTGGCCATGGCCCTTACAGGCTTCGGAGGAGAGACCCGCTACGCAGCAAAACCCCTTGGACTCAGCTGCTCACGGTCGTCGACATCGACCTCCCACCAAAGATAATCGACCGACCGAAAGCAGGACCAACCATCTTCACAGACGCATCGTCACTGACCTCCACCGCAGCGGCAGTGTGGCAGTCAGGAGAACAATGGCAATGTGTTAAGGCAACAGATCCTACTCTCTCAGTCCAACAACTCAAGCAGCTGCCGTAGTGCTAGCGTGTGGACTGTTTCCAGAAGAACATCTTAACATTGTGACTGACTCCATATTCGTGGCCAAGCTCTGCCTAGCCATGTCTGGACCAGGTGTGTCAGTGTCCACGGTGGCAACGATGCTAGAAGAAGCACTCTATTCACGGAAAGGCACCATATCCGTCATCCACGTCAACAGCCATGACCCGATCAAAGGATTTTACCAGGTTGGCAACGATAAGGCAGACGCTGCCGCCAAAGGCATATGGACGCTGAAAGAAGCCCGCCAGCTGCATGAATCCCTTCACATCGGAGCAAAAGCACTTGCGAAGAAGTGCGGAATCTCTGCCGTGGGACGCAAAGCACGCTCGCCGCCACATGCCCTCACTGTCAGAAATCACCACTCTGGTCGAGCGGCGTCAACCCCAGAGGTCTCAGAGCCTCAGAAATATGGCAGACAGACTTTACACAATGCCAGCTGTTAAAACCCCGAATGTGGCTCGCAGTTACCGTAGATACATACAGCGGTATGATCGTGGCCACACAGCATTCGAAGACTGATTCCAAAGCGACCATCCAACATTGGCTGACAGCCATGGCATGGCTTGGAGTTCCAAAACAAATCAAGACAGACAACGGCACGAACTTCACCTCAAAGACGGTCCAAGCATTCATCTCGAAATGGAACATCGCCTTGGTGCTTGGCATCCCGTACAACAGCACCGGACAAGCCATCGTGGAAAGAGCAAATCAGACTCTGAAAACTAAACTGGAAGTACTAGCAAAGACAGAAGGCTTCACCAACATCATTCCCTCGAGTGACCAGGCGCGCATACTAGCAACCGCTCTGCTAGCGTTAAATCAATTCCCTAGGGGGGATGAAACAAACAGGCCTTCCCAGAGACACTGGGCCACTCGAGCCCTAGAGAAAGGCCCACGGGTAGTGATCAAAAATGAACTAGGGGAATGGGAACAAGGTTGGAGGCTAGTGCTCACGGGGCGAGGGTATGCGGCTGTTAAAAAGGATGGGGATATTAAATGGTGTCCACTCAAATCTATCAAACCAGACCTTAAGAGTGGAGATAATGAGAATTGTGAGACTTTGTTTACAGGAATGGATCATCGGACGTCCCCGCAACCCGTACGCCTCACTGCCAAGAAAGAGGGAGAGACTACCGAGCAACCCGGCATCGCCTGAGAAGCTCGCACCATCAAAATCTAAGCAGCAACGGTATCTCTGTGTTATCTTGTTTCTAGGGCTGGTAGGCGGAGGACAGGCGGACACAAAACATTACCCTCACCAGCCGTTCAGGTGGGTTCTACGCCATCTCCCAAGTGAGAGGGTCATCAAAGAAATTGTTACAGCTGACACCCCATCTTTTGAGTTCAAGTTAAAAGACATTTTTCCTTGGCATACAGGGTTCCCCAAATTTCATGACACAGCATTATTTCAGACCTATTGGTGCCCTGCTTCCAACCCCGGAAAAAGTTACTGTAATTACCCAGGGTATGGATATTGTGGATATTGGGGGTGTGAAACTATTGTGACAAGCAATAGATGGAAACCACCACACCCAGATAAATTCCTGAAAATTGACTATATTCCCCACGGCTGTCCCGAGCCAAAATTTGCTATGGATAAGTACATACTCCCCCAAGACAGGAAGCAGCCCACCTGCACAGGCTATATAATGACAATCCTGCAGCCGACCCATGATAGCTGGGCCACGGGCAGGGCGTGGACAGCGGTTGTTCATCATTCTCGCCGCATCATGGCGCACATACAAATTATCAGATTCCCACCTCCAATATCCCAATCAGTCGGACCCAATCCGGTTCATGCAATGAGTAAACCTGGGTCAGAAATCGCAACTAACCATAGCTCTAGCCACAAAACACAAATGCAGGAATCTACCTTCTCCCTATCCGATTTCCTTGCCAAACCAACTCTTCCCGATCCATTTTTAAATGTGTTAAATGCTACCTTTATATCGCTAAACCAATCCAACCCGAACCTCACAGAATCATGCTGGTTATGCTATGATGCACAACCCCCTTTTTACGAAGGTGTAGCCGTCGATCTCCCATTCATCTTTTCAAAGTCAAACAATCCACGCCAATGCAGATGGGACACCCCCAGGAGTGGCATTACCCTAAGTCAGGTTACGGGCCAAGGCAAATGCTTTGGCAATGCAACCTTGGCAAAGCAGATGGGCGATGTCTGCAGAGAATTCGTCAAACTAAAAGGGGGGAAGTTCCAGTGGGTGATCCAGCAGCATCGGGAATGTGGGTGTGTCAACAATCCAGGTGTTTCCATGTGTATCCCTTTGACAAATTCGATCATTCTAACGACTTTGTGTCCAAGTTCTAATCGTTCCCAGAATCCTGTATCGTGAGGACGAAGAAGTGTACCACCAGTTCGAGGAACCTGACCGGCTCAAAACGAAAGCAGTGGTAACGGGCATCACCATCGCTATGCTCCTCGGTCTAGGAGCTACCGGTGCTGCCACAGGCGTCTCGGCCCTTGCAACACAACATCAAGGACTGGCCCAACTGCAGATGACAGTCGACGAGGATTTGCACAGGATCGAAATCCATTTCCTCCCTAGAACTATCCCTTTCCTCACTCTCAGAGGTCGTCCTCCAAAATAGGCGAGGACTGGACCTCTTGTTCATGCAGCAAGGAGGCCTGTGCGCCTTGAAAGAGGAATGCTGCTTTTATGTAAACCACTCTGAAGTTGTCAAAACTCCATGGCTGAACTAAGATACCGACTAACTCTAAGAAAATGGCCAGGGAAGCTCAACAGGGCTGGTTTGAGTCGTGGTTCAACCGGTCCCCATGGCTCACCACCCTAATCTCTACCCTAATAGGCCCACGCCATAATCTTACTAATACTAATCTTCGGGCCTTGCATAATAAACAAATTAGCTCAATTCGTTAAAACGCCTAGAATCAGTTAACGTTATTAGACATTTAGAGTTGTACTAACATCTTCTAACGAAATTTTATAATAACCCATTTATAATTTTATACAATGTTACTAATCATGACGGGAAATGCAAGGACAGGAGCTGAGGAAGATCTCGCTGACCGCAGTTAGAAACCCATTCCCTCTCCATATCGCCTCTTGCTGTCACCTGGACCATCCCGGACATGGCGAGGATGACCACAGCCACCTAATCTATTAAACCTGAGCCTTTCAATAAAGCATTTTGCGGAACCGGCTGGGTCACTGCTAGGACACGCCCGGCTCAGCTGCCGCAGAGAGCAGTGGGCCAGCGGGTGAAGCGGCGGGCGAGCGGATGGCGGTCCCGGCAGGGTGGGAGCCGCCGCAGCCCCTGCAGGGAGCGTGCGTGCGCGGGATGCAGAGCATCCTGGGCTGGGTGAGGGGTCCCAGAGCCCTGGCACGGCCCAAGTCCCACTGAGATCGTGCCCCTGGAGATCGTGCTGCTGGCCAAGGTGTCCTCTGGGTGTGCTGGTGTCATTCAGCTCCTGGAGTGCATTGGGTTGAGCTGCCCTACAGCTTCTTGTTGGTGATAGAGCATCCGGAGTGGTGCCAGGATCTCTCAGGTTTATTGGCAGAGCAGAGGTTACTGCCAGAGCAGGAGGTGTGGGAGCTGTTCTGCCAGGTGCTCGAGGCACTGCACCAGCTGCAGGGTCTTGCACAGGGACATCAAATCAGAGAACATCCTGGTTAACCTCGGCACTGGGCAGGCAAAATTGATTGACTTTGGCTGTGGCACCTACCTGCAGGACACAGCCTACACTCACTTTGCAGGTGAGCCCACGCAGGGGTGTGCTCCAGTCCCAGCATCTCCTGGCCCAACATCTCAGGGCCCAGCCTGGGTGTGGCAGCAGGGATTCTCCCTTTTGCTGCCACTCATGGCACTGAACTAGCTGTGGATGATTGCTTTGAGTGGGCGAGTGGGGCTGGCTTCCAGCCCGGCTGGCAGCCTTTGCCAGCCACTCTGCCCAGGACTGGGCTCAGGACCGGACGAGCAAGTGGATTTGGTGGCACCTA